>OY998244.1:25690057-25926398 GCA_963922005.1 Cornus suecica
TGTCTTAACGCTGCATGATCTGTATAGATGATGACCTTAGAACCAATCAAATAAGATCGAAACTTCTCAAAGGAGAACACGACGGCTAGCAACTCTTTCTCAGTGGTTGAGTAGTTGATTTGGGCATCATTTAAGGTTTTGCTAGCATAGTATATGACATGTCGTGCTCTATCCACTTTCTGGCCTAAAACCGCACCTACTGCATAATCAGACGCATCACACATAATTTCAAAAGGTAAGGTCCAATCAGGTGAGCGAATGATAGGTGCAGTAGTGAGTGTGGACTTTAAGTGCTCAAAGGCAGACTTACAGGCATCAGTAAACTCAAATTGGGCATCTTTAGCGAGAAGATGGGTCAAAGGTCTAGCTATCTTACTGAAATCTTTGATGAAGCGCCTGTAGAAACCGGCATGACCTAGGAATGCTCGAATATCTCGAACAGATTTAGGGATAGGTAGATTGGAGATTAGATCAATTTTGGCTTTGTCGACCTCAATTCCTGTACTAGAGATATTATGACCTAGGACAATTCCCTTTGTAACCATGAAATGACACTTTTCCCAGTTAAGTACCAAGTTAGTGTCACGACAACGTTGAAGTACGAGAGAAAGATGGTCCAGACATTGCTCAAATGATGATCCAAAGACAGAGAAGTCATCCATGAAGATTTCTAAAAACTTTTCAACCATGTCACTAAATATACTCATCATACACCGCTGAAATGTAGCTGGGGCATTACACAAGCCGAATGGCATACGACGATAAGCGAATGTACCGAATGGACAGGTGAAAGTTGTCTTGTCTTGGTCATCTGGGTGGACAGGAATTTGATTGTAACCAGAATAGCCATCTAAAAAGCAATAGAAGGCCTGACCAGCTAATCTCTCTAACATTTGGTCGATGAAGGGAAGTGGAAAATGGTCTTTCCGAGTCACACTATTCAGTTTCCTGTAGTCTATGCAAACTCGCCATCCAGTTTGAATGCGAGTAGGAACTAGCTCATTGTGGGCATTGGACACAACAGTGATGCCAGACTTTTTTTGGAACGACCTGGATTGGGCTCACCCACTGACTATCAGAAATCGGGTAGATGATATCAGCGTCAAGAAGTTTGATAACTTCTCCGCGGACAACTTCCTTCATATTGGGGTTAAGTCTCCTTTGAGGTTGCCTACAGGTTTTCGCATTATCTTCTAAGTGAATGCGATGTTGCACCACTAGAGGGCTAATGCCTTTGATATCATCAATGGACCATGCTATGGCTTCCCTATTTGTCTTAAGAACCTCAAGTAATTGGGACTCTTGGTGCTCAGTTAACTCAGAAGATATTACCACTGGAAAAGTCTCAAATTCACCAAGATACGAATATTTTAAAGTCTCGGGTAAAGGCTTTAATTCTATCTTAGGTGGTTTCTTTGCATGTTCAGATTCAGTGGTAACCGGTAAGGACAATGATTCAAATTTGGATTTATACTTGGGGGCTTCAAAAGGTGGGGCAGAGTTTAGCAAATCATTGATTTGGCTAATATAATTAGCCTCATCAAAACTATCACCAAAATGGGCTAAACACTGCTGAAGTGGATCCTCAGGATAAGAGTGATTAAAGGTGTGGGTGGTCAATGAATCAATAAGACAAACTTCCTCAATAGATTCTGATTCAATGGGTTGTTTCATCAAATTAAACACATTGACTTCCACTTTCATGTTCCCAAAGGTCAAGGTCATGCTACCATTTCTACAGTTGATCAAGGCATTGGCTGTGGCTAAAAATGGTCGACCTAAAATGATTGGAATTTGCTTCCCTTGAGTTGGCTGAGTGTCTAGCACAATGAAGTCTACGGGGTAATAAAAATCATTAACTTTGACTATCACATCCTCAATGATACCCCTTGGAATTTTTATGGATCGGTCAGCTAACTGA
This sequence comes from Cornus suecica, assembly GCA_963922005.1. Classification (NCBI taxonomy): domain Eukaryota; kingdom Viridiplantae; phylum Streptophyta; class Magnoliopsida; order Cornales; family Cornaceae; genus Cornus; species Cornus suecica. The sequence continues at coordinate 25,691,979 of OY998244.1, forward strand.
ATTCTAACGTCAGTTTTCTTCAAATCAGTCAATCCTAAATCCAAGTAGACTGAATACGGTAGCACATTGACACTGGCACCAAGATCCAATAAAGCCTGACCTTCAAAATTTTCTCCTATCCTACAAGTGATAGTGGGACTACCAGGGTCTTTGTGTTTAACCACAACTTGGTTTTGTAGGAAGGAGGAACAATGTTGGGCAATGAAGGCCTCCTTAGGAATATTGGTTTTCCTCTTAACTAAGTCTTTGATGAATTTTGCATAAGAAGGAATTTGCTTAATAGCAGTGAGAAATGGAATGTTAATCTGGAGATTTTGAAAAATCTCTAAGATTTCACTGTATTGAGAATCCTTCTTATTGTTGACTAGTCTAGAGGGAAAGGGTGCACGTGGAACAACCGGCTTAGGAATAACCTCATCAAGCTCAGGATCTTGATCCTTTTTGGATTTTGGGGAATTGGGTCGAAGAGATTTGGATTGTTCATTTTCATGACTGATGGGTGGCTCAACCTTATTATCAATTTTCTTTCCTGACCTCAAGGTAGTGATAGAATTGACATGGTCATTTGAGTGGTCAGAATTAGAAGTGGTCCCTATGTGATTAACTCCTTTTCCTTTTGGATTGATTTCGGGTTGGCTCGGTAATGTACCCCTTTGTCTTTCAGACAAAGCTGCAGTGAGTTGACTCAACTGATTTTGGAGAGACTGCTGAAATTGCAGTTGATTTTGAGTCAAGAGATCAAAGTTATTTTCTAACTTTTGGAATCTCTGATTGGAATGCTTATTGGATTGATCAAGATTAAGGGCAAACATTTTCAAAGTGTCCTCATAATTGGAAGTATTATGGACCGGTGGGACAGGAGCAACATAGTTGTTCATGGGATCAACTGCTAAATCTCGGCTTGGATTGAACTGGTTATTCCTGGGGAATTGAGTTTGAGGAATGATTTGTCCTTGAGGTGGAGGTGGCCTATTGGAGTTACCTTGAAAACCGGATGGACCACCTAAGTTTTGTGGAGGTAAATTTTGCCTCCATGAAAAATTAGGGTGGTTTCTAGTATCAGGATGGTAACTTTGGCTAAATGTGTTAGGCAATGGTCTCCTAAAGGTAGTGAAGGCACAAACTTGCGCATCCGAAGGTTCAGATGTACAATAGACCGGACATTCCTCTGTGGGATGAGATAAACCAGAACAAACATTGCATTGTGCAGGTGTGGATATTAGGGCAAATGCATCAAACTTTTTGCTTAAGTCTTTCACTCCATCAGCAAGACTTTGCATCACAGACTTTAACTCATGTTCAGGTTTGATCTCATAAAAACCAGGTTTTCTATTCATTTGATCATTCCTAGAAAAATCATTATCACTTTGGTTCCAATTCCAATTTTGGGCATTTTCAGCTAGTTCCTCCAAAAATATATAGGCTTGGTCAGGGGTTTGGGCATTGAACTTTCCTTGGTGCATTGACTCAATCATGGTTCGGTTCATAGGGGAAAGTCCCTTATAAAAGAAATGGACTAATTGTGCTTTATCAAAGCCATGATGTGGGCATTTGAGGAGCAAGTCATGAAATCGGTCCCAAGTTTGGTGGAATTGTTCTTCAATTTTCCCTCTAAAAGTACTAATGGCATCTCTCATTGATTCGGTCTTTTGCATGGGATAAAACTTACTCATGAATTTTCTTGCAAGTTCATCCCATGATCTAATGGAGTTGGGTGGAATGGAGTTTAGCCATGAAGCAGCTTTATCTTCTAAGGATAGGGGAAAAAGACGCAGTTTGACACCCTCTTCATTCAAATTTTGATTTTTGAATGTGTTGCATATTGTCAAAAACTTCCCTAAATGGATATAGGGTTGTTCACTTTCGAGTCCATGGAATTTTGGCAACATATTGATTGTGGCAGGTCTAATCTCAAACTGGGGTGCATCATTCTCAGGTAGAACTATGCAATTGGGTGGGTTGGCTGTGATTGGGGCAAAATAGTCATTAAGAGTTCTTGGTGCAGCCATTGGTGAATTATTGGTGGTTGACAGATATAACAAGGGAATTGATTTTTCTTCTAAATCAATGAGTGACAGATCACTAGGAAACCTAACTAGACGCTTGTTAACTCGCAACCACTGGGGCATAAACAAAAAGAAACCTAAAAGGGCTAGATGAGGGACAAATCACACAAAATTTTTGGCTTTTTTTTATCTTGAGCTTAAATTCAAAGGTGGTGAATTTTTAAATCTAATATTGTAGAGAATTAATAGGATGATGTCCAAATTAATTCTCTCCTAATTAGACAGCTCCTACTCTATTCCAGATTAAGTCGATAGATTACCAGTTAAGGATCATCAAACTAACAACGGAGTAGTTCCCAGGAAAGTGTGGCGAGGCACGTGGCCTGCTTAATGCCGAGTCAACCTCACTTTCCTAGACAGAACTGTCCTACCGTTTATCAATTTGATAATGACTCACTGGAGTGACTACCAACCGCTTCCTTCCTAGAGGGCCTATGAGCTCGTAACCCTAAAGTGGTTGATTGCTAATGAATTTTAATCAAATCCGGCTCATGGTTTAACAAATGCAAGGAATTTTTGTGATTTGTGGGCCACGGAGACGGGTGATGAAATCCCGACCGTATCTTGTGGGAATTTTTGCCCTTAAGTATCTTATGCAAAATGCTAATTTAAAATATGCACAAGCAAGACAAGAATAAAATAAAATACGAAAGAAATATGCAAATTTTTTTTTTTTTTTTTTTTGTAAGATAATATTTATATGAAAAAAAACTAAATACAAATAACGGGAGCCTAGGGTAACGTCTAATGTTATTCTACCCTAGAGGTCGCATGCAAAATTTTTACCTATTCTAGGGGAAAATAATAATAACAAGAGTATAGAAATATGGAACCTGGATGACGACCCGGTACGGTAACTCCTGCAAATAGAAAACAACAAAAATAAACAAGTAAGTAAAAAAAATGAAAATAAAATTGAGTGAATAATAAAAATAATAAGAATTAAACTAATCTAATTTTTATTTTTTATTTTTATTATTATTATTATTATTTTTAATCTTGAAAGTTGACTTGTCAAATGCAGATTTGGAAATATGGAAAGAAAATGAAACTGCATTTTTTTTTTTTTTCTTTTTTTTTTTTTTTTTTTTTGTAGTCTTTGAATGTCAGAGAAAAAATAATTTGGTTAGGCAATGGTTTTAAAACAAATGAAAAGGTTTGTATGGATTGATATGGGCTAAGTGAACTATTGCAATTAGCTTAGAATAATACTGCTCACAGAAAGTCCAAACCAAAAACTAAACCAAACGCCACACTACTGTTACAAAAATCAAACTCCACACTGCTACACAAAGTGCAACAGGGGTACAAATTTAAAAATAAATGGAAGTCCCTATATGTAGCCTGGGCACAACAACTATCAATTTTGTTTTTTCTTTTTATATATAAAACCTACTGTTACAGCAGTATTCAATGTATAAGTTGGGCACTTTTTTATTTTTTATTTTTTATTTTTTTATTTAATTTAAATTTCTAATGTTAATGGAAAGGTACAAATCTGTACTGGAGTCTACTGCAGATTCATATAATTTTTTTTTTTTTTTTTTTTTTTTTTTTTTTTTTTTTAATGAAACCTTACTGTGCTGGAATACTGCAGTTTTGTATTTTTTTTTTTTTTTCGAAAATTAACAAAAATCACACAATAGATAAAATTAAAATAAACGGAGGGATAGAAAGTTCGGGTGGGTTCCCGAAAAATTTAAGTTGAGGATCGTTGACTCCGAATTCAATGTTGAAGCGGCAACGGCGCCATTTGACGGGTTGAGATTTGATGATATTGTGTCGTTGTTTCACCACACCCCGATCAACAAGAATTTATACCTACTAATACTTTACTTAAAATAGTATAGCAATAAGTAGGGTCGAACCACTCTCAACTTGGAACTCGTTTTGAGACAAGGGTCCAAAACTTTACTTTTCGAGATAAAAAGAAATCACTTAAAACAACTCTTGAATTTTTTTAATAGTAAACTAAAATAACTAGATAAAATTATCAAATGGTGGAAAAAATCTCAAGGGAAAAGAATCCACCACCCGGGTCTATATAAATAATATTATATATTTCTATTGCAAATTCTCCTCCAACCTATTAAACATAAACATAGATATTGGTAGGCATTCCCCGTATTTCCATTAATTGGTAATCACGAAGAATCCTCCCTCTAATGTTTTGGTTTAAATAAAATGTAAATAGTAGTAGGCATTCCCCGTATTTCCATTAATTGGTAATCACGGAAAATCCTCCTTCTATTTTTTAGTGTCCAACCTCTATTGTAAGGTTTTTGTTCATTGAGATTCATAAAATGAATACTCTCGGGACGAGAATTAAACAATACGAAATAAAATAAAAACTATTTATATCTTACCCATGGTGGCTTCATCACCCCCTTGAGAAGAGTTTTAAGCTAGCATGTTGATAAAAAAATGAAACAAGGTAATAGAATAAAATTTCATTGATAGAGCAAAAATTACACAAAATATGAAAATGGTACAAAAATATTCTAAGCTTTCACTCCTCAACTCTCCACTCTCCAGCCTCTGGTTCGCATCTGAATTGTGAATATATAGACCATTGTGTCATTAATACACATCCACCCACTTCACAATCAATTCCTCTTCAACCACCTTCTCACCAACCCCCTCTCTCTCTCTCTCTCATATTTAATATTCCATTGGCCCACCAACTCACCAACTCTCTCATTTATTTATTTTTTTTCACTTTTTCTTTCTTTCTTTTACACACATACACACGTACACTTACACTTACACACACACACACATATATATATATATATATATATGCATTTATTACATTCTCCCCCACCAATTATTTCTTTTTCTTCATTTTCATCTTTCTTGCTTTCTTTTTCTTTTCTTTTGCAAATCAACCCCTGCATGAAATAAAAATATATACATATGAGGACATTATGTTAGGTAAATTACTCTATTTTGTGCACTTATCACATCTGGATCACAGATTTGCAACTATGAAATAGGATCTGCATGACCAGAACGCTTGTGTACTCATTGTGGTGAACCCGGACATACTAAGTCACGGTGCTATGAGCTAATTGGGTATCCAGAATGGTGGGATCTCGCCAAGGCACCTAGCAAACAAAATTCAAAGAAGAATCACCATGCTTCTATGGCTGTGGCCGAACCTTCCAACAACACTCCTGAAGAAGCCTCATATTTGATGGGCACGTCAGGTAACCTTAGTAAGGTTCTTAATGTTTCTGCACCTAATAGTAATAGTATATGGATAATTAATTATGGTGCTACGGATCACATGACCTTTGATATTAACCATATTAAGTCTATGAAGCCATCTGAACAACCTATAGTGTCCACAGCCAATGGTACTCCCTCTTCTATTATTGGAGAAGGTTCAATTACTCTTACAAAAAATTTGAATTTGGATTATATTCTGGTCGTTCCTTACCTTAACTATAACCTATTGTCTGATGCTCAAATAACCTGCGTTTCGCAATGTATTGTAATATTTTGGCCTAACCTTTGTGTTTTCAAGGATATCCGGACTCGGAGGATAATTGGTTATGGTACTAGAAGGGGGAAGCTCTATCATCTTGATCTGACACTAGCAAGTTCAAATCAGTTGGCTTAAGTTTTCTCAGTTGAAAGGTTTGAAAAATCTCTGAAGTCAAAAATTTTGTTGTGCCATAAGCGTTTAGGCCATGCTTCTTTTGGATATTTAAAGAAACTATTTCCAAAGTTATTTTCTTAGTTAACTAATTCAGATTTCAAGTGTGATATTTGTGAACTGGCTAAAAGTCATCGTGTTACTTTTCCAATAAGAATGAATAAGAGTCCAATACCGTTTATTATTGTTCACTTTGATGTATGAGGTCCAGCAAAGACTTCTTCTTTGAATGGTGCACGTTGGATTGTTTTATTTATTGATGATCATACTAGTATAACTTGGGTTTGTTTGCTGAAATCAAAAGATGAAGTTAGTTCTCTATTTCAGAAATTTCACAGGATGATAGCCACTCAGTATCGGTCTCAAATACAGGTTCTCCGTACTGATAATGGTGGAGAATTTTTTAATCAGGACTTAGAACAGTATCTAAATTTATATGGCATGGCTCCTCAGATGACTTGCCCCTCTTCCCCTCAATAAAATGGGGTTGCAGAGCGTAAGAACCGTCATCTTCTTGAAGTTATACGTGCTTCCTTATTTTGGGCGCACATGCCCACTAATTACTGGGGCGAAGCCATCACTGTTGTTGCCTACGTCATCAATCATGTACCCTCGAGTTCATTACAATTCCAGACCCCTTTTAATGGTCTTCATGAGGCTATAAGTGCTCCTACAGTGCCAAATATGTCACCTAGAATATTTGGGTGTGTAGCCTTTGTGCATCTTCACAAACCCTTGAGAAGTAAGTTAGAACCCCGTGCTCTTCGATGTGTATTTGTTGGCTTTGCCTCGCATCAGAAAGGCTATAGGTGTTATAACCCTCCTTCTCGAAAGATATATGTTACCCTTGATGTTATCCTTCATGAGAATGAAATGCATTACTCTGTCCCTGAGTCTCCAATTCATGGGGAAAGTATAAATGAATTGCTAACTCTAAATCATTCTTTGGACACCTTGGATTCTATAAATTCTTTGGACACTTTAGATTCTATAAATGGTGGCGACTTGGATAATAGTGGAGAATGCCTAGATCAGCTGAATGGGTACATCTTGAAGGAAGGGAATATTCAGGATCAGATAGAAGTGGTACCGCCAGTATCTTCATCATTGGTACTACCGGAGTCACCTACACTGGCACCACCACTATCTCAGCCACCACAAGTGATAGCTCCACAAGTACCAGCTTCCTCCTAGCCGTCTGTACCTTTTAACCAATCGCTCTCTCAAGACGATTCCATTCCTAAGTCTCAGGTAAATTCTGAACCTCACTTAAAAGTGCTACCCGATCGAGTAAACAGAGGAAAACCTAGAGTAAACTATGAACCTTTTCTTAACTCCAAACCTAGGTATCCCATGAATAACTTTGTGTCTTACCATAGATTGTCAAAGGAATGTGAATCATTTATGAATCAATTATCTATTATATCTATTCCTAGTAGTGTGCAGGAGGCCTTGAGAGATCCCTTGTGGAGGACTGCAATGAATGAAGAAATGAAGTCCTTCCAAAATAACTTAACATGGGAAGTTGGTGATTTACCTGAAGGGAAGACACCCGTCGGATGCAGGTGGGTCTTCACCATTAAACACAAAGCTGATGGAACCATCGAATGATATAAATCCAGACTTATTGCTAAAGGGTATACTCAAACTTATGGAATTGATTATATGGAGACATTCGCACCAGTGACCAAAATTAATAGTGTTCGTATTCTAATATCTCTGGCTGTGAATCTTGACTGGCCGTTGCACTAGTTTGATGTGAAAAGTGCATTTCTGTATGGAGACCTCCAAAAAGAAGTTTATATGGAGTTTCCTCCTGGATGTAACATGCATATTGAAGGAATCAAACATGTTTGCAAATTGAGGAAGTCCCTGTATGGTTTGAAGCAATCCCCTAGAGCTTCATTTGGAAGGTTCATCAGTTCTATTAAAGCATTTGGATACAGGCAAAGTAACTCGGATCATACTCTCTTCTTGAAACATAATAAAGAGAATATCACTACTCTTATTGTGTACGTTGATGATCTGATAGTGACTAGAAATGACAACAGAAGAAAAGAAGGCATTGCAGGAGCATCTTACCCGTGAGATTGAAATGAAAGATATTGGCCCGTTGAAGTATTTCCTTGGAATTGAAGTATTAAGATCCAAGAAAGGAATTTTCTTGTCTCAACGGAAATATTCCTTAGATCTATTGAATGAAACTAGTATGTCAGCCTGCAGTCCCGCTAGCACTCCTATGGAAGAAAATCTGAAACTAGGTCTGTATCCAAATCAAGTTCCCGCTAATAAAGAACACTATCAGAGACTAGTGGGCAGATTAATGTATCTTGCACGTACTAGGCCTGATTTGGCTTATGCGCTAAGCGTTGTTAGTCAGTTCATGCACTCCCCGAGCAAAAAACATATGAATGTTGTCACTCGTATCCTACGCTACTTGAAGTCGTCCCCTGGAAAGGGAATTATGTTTACAAAAGGAGCCAACTTGGATATTGAAGGTTATACCGATGTTGATTGGGCAGGGTCAATTGATGATAGACGTTCTACGTCTGGGTGTTTCACATTTGTAGGTGGGAATCTAGTTACTTGGCAAAGTAAGAAACAAGAGGTTGTAGCTAGATCCAGTGTTGAGGCCGAATACAGGGGAATGGCTAAGGGAGTATGCAAATTACTGTGGATCAGAAATCTAATGCAAGATTTACATATTGAGCAGGTCAGTCCTATGAAGTTATACTGTGATAATAAAATAGCATGTGATATTGCACATAATCCAGTTTAACATGATCGAACTAAACATGTCGAGATTGATAAGCACTTTATTAAGAAGAATCTGGAAGCAAAACTCATTGAAGTTCCTCATGTTCGATCTCATGACCAGCATGCTGATGTGCTCACCAAGGCAGTATCAAGCCAAGCGTTTAATAGATGTCTCGACAAGTTGGGCATGAGCGACATCTATGCACCAACTTGAGGGGGAGTGTTACAAAATCACACCCACAAGATTGTTTAGCTGTCAAGACCCCTGATTTCTCTCCCTGTTGTAATTGTAATGAACTGTATAAAATAGATTAGGATGCCTGTAATTATTGCTTTCCTAGATTAGTTATTCTTACTCCTAAATTTTAGGAGAAGGGTTCTTGTATATTGGCTATATATATACCATCCGATTGTAAGAGAAAGACATATAATTGAAAACTTTTCCTCCACAATCTCTTGTTCTCTGCTTGCCACTGTTTTTAACTGATACTTGACCGCATCATCGAGGAACATAAAGCTAAAAAGACAGCAACAAAGACTACTACAGGTAGGGGTGAAGAAAACGAAGATCTGGTAGATGTTCTTCTAAGAGTTCTGGAGCATGGTGACCTTCAGTTCCCCTTAACCATGAATAACATCAAGTCAGTTATACTGGTAAGTATATAAATTACGTTTTGCTTCTAATATATCGAGGAACTTATTTCCACGAATCAATTAGTCTTTCTTACAGCTGAGGTATGCCAAATTCCAAAAGTAATTACTAAATTCAATATAATCAATTAATTTAGAAGTTACAATAACCTCTGTTAAGTACAAATATTCAAGAAAACAATTCCATCAAATTTAAAGTCTATTAACTCTAAATAATATAATCACAAGCTGAAAATGGTAAAATACAGATTTTTTCTGAGATTCTATTCAATTACACACGGTTGTTGTGATCCATACTTATTACACTGAGTACACGTATTACTTGACGATGATATCGAAATTCGCTGATTAAAGAATAATTTTTGTCAATATGTTATGCCATTTTTGTCATACAACTGAAAATTGTTCAAGCTTTTATACAAAATTTTACTAACGGACCTAACTCTAAGATAACAGGCGCAGTCATTAAAAATAGGCTGCACACAACTCAGTTTGGTACGGTTCTGAATATATATATCCGGGTGAGCATGCACACAAGGGGGTTGTGGTGTGGACAATCTTAGTTTGTCTATATATATATTATCTTAGTATGCGTCTATAAAACAATGGAAACATTGCTCATCAAAGCACTTTATCCTGCAAATTTTATTTTTTCGAAAGATAGCAAAACCAAAAAGAACTATAACCCATAAGCTACAGAACGCCATATATATCCATTGTCAAACTAAGTTTCAAATTCAATCCTTTCATACTGAATCCAAAAATTAAAGATGATTAACACCTACCAAACACACACCCAAGGAATGAAAACCTGCACAAGAATCATATAACTAAACATTGCAAACTTCTAACAAACCTCATGTGCCACTTATTGTATGAACTATGCAGCTGCTAAGTTATGTCCAATAGTCTTTATGATGATTTGTGAGTACCAGTCGTAATGATCACTGTCCGTCCCGTTGCCTTCAACTTCTTGTTGATTCCTGCTGTTTATCAACTGCTTTTACTAAAAAGCTACAGGCATTATTAACACATCTAATTTATATTGTAGTTAGCGTAAATGCCACCTGTGATGTCAAATTCTATGGACAAGATATTTTACTTAGTGTTGCCAGAAAATTAGGAACCCAAAAATTATTTGCGGGACTTGTAATATACAACATTAATTAGCAAGTGCAGATAAGAAAAGCAAAAAATGAGTGCAATTGAGTTTAAATATTAAAAGATAGCATGCGAAGCTAATATTAAGTGTACAACCAGCGCTGAACATCATTAACTATCTAGCTTACTTAACATGTTTTATGGACCTGCTTTTAGACAACTATGAAGCTGCAAATTAATGTAAGTGAAGCTCCTATAAAAGAAAAGCTACGACTGAACCAACTTGATATTTTTGTTGAAAATTAAACTCAATTATCCACGCTCCATACCACATGTATGCACCACCCAAAATGTCAAGATTTGCTACACCAAAACCATGCGTGAAGATTTGCACGCTCAGCACTACGAAAGTCAAGAATGTCTGCAGATGAAGATTTGGCTAGTTGATTTGTTTTGTCTTGTCCTCTCTTCACTTCTATATATATAGGTAGTATGGTATTGTATTGATATTAAGCAAGAAATAAATAGATAGGGTGTGAGATAGAGAGTAAACTTTGTACTCTGTTTGTGTGTTTGAAATAAAAGAGCGAGTATTTATTTCATATGTGTGTTGATCCTGGGTTATTACAATCACCAGAAGTGATTTTTCAACATGGTATTAAAGCTAGTGAAAAGAAGGAGAAGCCTAGAAGTGAAGAACAAAACCAGAGTCGAAACTTTCAAGCTCTATTTGTGACACACCGGTGCTCAAACAAAAAGTTTGAACCCCGATCTAGTTGCTCCGTTCATGCAGGAACGTAACCCCAAAAGAATCATGTCGTAAATCATCCACACGCGCAACCATCAGGTCGGAGAATGAAGCCCACGCACAGCCACGCGCCTGAGTCGTCTTCAACCTCTGGACGTATATGCAACCCACCCGTAGTCACGCGCCCTTCCACATCAGCTGCCACGTCATCTGCCATGTCAGCCTGCCAAGTCAGCATAGTGTCACGTCATCAAATTTCTGGAAAATTATCAATTTGCCCCAAGTTGGTATTTTGTCCATTTCGTGCTCATTTTAACTATCATTTGAGAAAACGAATAGTTGTTTTTGACTAAACAAAATGCTCCGGACGCAACCGTGCAGTTGTTTTAACTATATTCAACGCCGATTTTCAGAACTAAGCACCTCAAGTGCTTAAGTAAATCCGATGGTGTCCTCTATCAATTTTTTCTAGCCCCAGCTTCCGCGCTTGGATAACACCAATTACGAGAATTAGTCTATCCAAATGAAAGTCCTTCTTGCCTCACAAGATTTGTGGGACTTTATCGAGACCGGTTATGATGAGCCAATTTCAAAAGAAAATGAAGATTTGTGGGACTTTATCGAGACCGGTTATGATGAGCCAATGTCGATGAAGCAAGTTTTGAAAAGATCTCACCAATCAACACCACCAAGCAAGCATGGGAAATTCTTTGAAAAGCATATTGAGGAATTGAAAAAATAGTTAAAGTTTGACTCCAAGTTCTAAGGGGTGAATTTTAACTATCGCAAATGAATGACACGGAGTCAATTTCTGAGTACTTTACCAGAACATTGACTATTGTGAATCAAATCAGAAGATATGGCGACAAGATTGAAGATGTTCGTGTGCTTGAAAAGATTATGCGCTCCCTCAACTCAAAGTTCGAGCATGTAGTTTGTCACGCCCCATTATTCCTGAGACTCCAAGCAAGAGAATTAGCGAATCCCGAGGTATGACGTCATTGAAAATGACAATCGAAATCAACGATAACACTGAAATACATGGAATAGGAATGAAAATGAAGTATTCCATCTCACCTGAGTGATAGAAACTCAGTAAAGGAATTCTAACGAAAATCCGGCAGAGTTCCGTTTATAAATGGAACATCCGGACAACCCAACAACAACACAACGAAAGAACCTGCCCATAACAACAGAAATAGAAACAATGGCACGTAGCCCAAAATTTCAGAAACCTAGTAGGGCCGAGGTAATGGAAAAGAACACCAATACCTCTCCAAACCCCTCTAAAATCAATAGAGCCCCAAATGCTCAAATACAAACATAAAGAAAACTATATGGCGATGCCGAAAAGGTATAAAGGCACCCCAAAACAACAACTACCGACTAAGCCACCAAGCTTAAATAAGAATACATAAAATTAAATGGTAGTGCCGAACAGATACAATGGCACCCCAAAACAATAAATACATGAACTGAATATACAACATAAGGGAATCTGCCAACAACCTGGCTCCCAAGAGAATAAAAGAATAATAAATATGATTACGGAAGGAAGAATAAATCTACCGTCCCAAATCCCCCGTACCATCGTCGTCGTACGCATCGTGCTGCGTCCACCTGCAAACCTGAAAATGTTGTGGGGGGGGGGGGGGGGTGAGCAAAAAACCACGCGCTCACCGTAATATCAAAACATCACACTCATAGCCGTCTAGAAAATGCTAACCATCCCGTGTGCATGCATCTATCCTAGGTTAAGTTATCGTCTACCGTGGCACCCCCGCTAATCCGAGATACCCAACAATAACCTCTCAACTAATCTCGAAACTACTCAAAGGTCGTAAAACAGAACAGCTCATAAGATCTATCTACCACTCGTATATACGCATGTCAAATCATCATGTATATATATACACACACACACATATATATATATATATATATATATATATATAAAAGTCCCGTAAACAGCTAATCCTAGCACCTGGTGTATGAAGGCACCCAGTCAAATACACACTCTCATCTAGAGATACAACCAGAACTAGCTATCTACCATTTTGTGCACCTAGCACGCTACTCAAGGTTCCTATGAGGTATATAGGTCACTCCTTAAGACTATCGAAAGGGAATAACCATTCTTCTACGTACAACAACAAGTGAACCAACCCGTTCACTCGAAGAAACCTAAAAAGGGAAGGTCCTATCTCCACATCGGATTCGGTAACCAACCGAACTATCTCTAACTCACACTGTTTATCAAGGCACTAAAAAGGGTACAAATCAACAAGGTTACCTCTAACTTATACCGCCTATCGAGGCGCAAGAAAGGGTTACTGGAGTCATTTGGTCCCGAACAGATGCCATGGCCCTCGGGTTTTTAAAGAAAAATGTTGAACCCCGAAAGATTCAACCGGTTTTTAATAAAAAGTTAGTGCCCGGTCAAATCATATTTGGTTCCAATGCCTCCTAACCCAACCAAACACTAGGAATCGCACTATGTGCGCTTAACTTAACCTCACGTCTCTTACCCGAGAAGATCCACAGATAACCACAAATGATCATATTTCTTACCTTAAGGAATGAAACCTCAGAAATACATGTTCGAGTTAAAACCCGAGAAACTATAATACGGGAAAAAGAACTACTAGGGTTCAACTGAATATCACCTTAAAGTCACATTCAAACTTATTTCGAAACAGGTTCTAAGATCTTCAACTTAATATAGGAACCTATAAACTAATCCTCAAAGGTTACCAAACCAACACAGGGATTCAAGTGTTCCTCGGAACAACTAGGAGGAATCTGAAACAATCAACTCTAAAACATATCTAGATCTCAGAACTGACCTTGAGTCTCAAGAACGAGACAAACCATATCCAGAGTTCACTAACTTTACCAGAACATATAGGAAAGGAGATTTTCAAGGCACACGGCTAAAAACCATTTACTACTCGAAACACTTTTAAAGTGAAAGGGTGAGCGACAAGCTCAAAATACACAAGTCAAGGGAAATAAGGTCAGGCTAACGAGTCTTACCCGACCTGTAACCTAAAAAACCCTTCCCACTACCGAAGTGGTCTAATAATCACCTAGTGATAACACTAATCACCAATCACAAAGGCCTATGTGGCCAAAGGCACAACCACAACTAAGTCTCAATATACGACTAGCCAACTCAACTCAACTCCAACTCAAGGGGAAAACAATTAATTCTCAAAACCTCTTTCCATCTATATTCACGTAATCACCTGGAACACATGCCAACCATGGCTCTACTAATCCAGGTTTTTAACATTAACGTCGAACTTTCTTCCTTTCTTTACAATTTTAAATCTTTAATTAATCATTATAATTTAACCACTGTTAAAATATTAATTATAAACACCGCGCCTTAGCGCTAAAAGGAATAATACAAATATTTAATTACAAATTAGACATCACATACTCAATATCGATAATCAATAATAACAGGCAAGTACATATCAAATAAATGTCCAATATGAATGTAAATGCCATGACAATGCAACTCCAATGCAACCCTAGCCACTAAAGAGTGAAACAAATATCCAGGAATCCTAAACTGTTCACTGCTGGGGCAACAAACCCACAACAGGAAGGGTGGGCGTCGCCAAAAAAAGTGCGGGGACCACAAGCCCGCCCGGGAACCGGCAAGTGAGGCCCAAGTCCTCACCCCCAAAGGTCTAGAGAATTAAGAGTTACTAGATCCATGGATACTAGACCACCCCCTGCCCAGTTGTTGCGACATTCCAAACGATCCAGACCTGTACGTGACAAAACTGAGGCATGCAACGTGCACCGAAACAATATGTATATAACATGGTGCTATATGAATGCAAAATGCCTCCATATGAATTTAATATGCTCAATAACACGGCATCAAAGCCAATCAATCTCATATCAATCATGTTTCACAATTTAAATCACACGATAATTAAATTTCCATTTATCACAAAAATACTCGGGTTCTCAATTGCCCCATCTTTATAGATTTTTATACGCCAGCATGCTTTTAATTTAATTTCCAAATAGTTATTTTCAAATTAATTCGCCTCAGGGAACGATTTAATTCACACTACAACTTCATTATATTTTACGAGAAAAATAAATTATAAAGGGAACTGAAACCGTGTCTAAGTTCTACGTGAATCCCCTAGCTTTTATTTTCAATTTCAATAAACTATAAATAACAGGGGATAATTTACTCGTCGGCTCTACATCCCTCAATATCAAATCTACTCCGCTCCCACTGTATTTTTAATTTCAGTACATATAATCCAGGAGCTAATTATAGGTTCAAATTTTACACAAAATTCTACAAAATCCTATTTTAAGTCCGGGGGTACTAAACCACCTAGTTTAATCCAAATTTAGTACGATTTAATTTCTTAAAAATTCTCAGGGAATTAACTTATTTAATTTCCCAGGGAATTTCTATTCCCGACCTCATTTATTCGGTTATGGGTATTTCGGGAATTTTATAAAATTCTTAAATTACATTTATCGCTTAGAAATTTAATTTTACGCTTTTATTATCCCTAAACATGCAACGGGGCAACTTAGCATTTTCTACGCACTATTAGTGAGTGCTAGATAAACATATATATATAAAAATATATATAAAATTCCCCACCTAATTTAAACGCTTACAGACAGTCCCGCCGTGGACAGTACCGGCCGTGAATAGTGTTCGCCACCCAAAGTCATCCGAAAATTATTTTTAATATGTCGAAACGACCGCCTTACCGCCCTATTCAATATAATTAAAATTCGTTAGCAATCGATAATTTAATATGAAATTCCCGGAGAACTGTTCAACGGTTTCGCACCAAATTCGGATATAACGTACACGGGACCAAGGCCGAGCTATCATCCGAAAATCAGCCAAAACATAGCACAACTCGTCACTGAGTCAGCCCGACTCGCTACTGTTCATCGTCACTACCAACGATCTACTCCACCGCTGGCCGTCACTACCAGCTCCGGCGAGCTCGCTGCTGCACGCCGCTTCTGCCTCCAGCTCGCCATTACTCCGGCGAGTTAACCCGCACCTAGGTTGCCACGTCCGGCGACCCCAACTTCTAACCAGGTCGTGTCTGGTGCGCGACCTCCCTGCTCACGACTGCACCGCCAGTCCGGCCGCCAAGACCCGGCGTCACCACCTGGGTCGCCATGTTCGGTGACCCCCAGGTCACCAGATCGTGCAGCTCCACTGTGCCGCAGCCAGCACCCCCTCTTTCCCGTTCTCTCTCTCTCTCTCTCTCTCTCTCTCTCTCTCTCATCAATCGGCCATTAAAGAATGATGGAGAAGTTGCTTGGAGATGGTTACACAGACGTTCGTCAAGAAGAAGAGGATAAGGGGTAGCTGAATCTGTGGTGTTTCAAACACCAATATTACATATATATATATATATATATTTCATTAATTATATATATATATATATATATATATATATTCTCTCAATTAAAAATATGTATAATAAATCTCGAAAATGTTTCGGGAATTCCCAATTAAAATCACACGAGCCTGTAAATATAAACGGGATGCCCAATAAATAATATAACTGAGATAAATAATTTAGGATAGGAAACTCATATATATATATAATCATAATTAAATTTGCATAAATAAAATAAGTCTCGTAAAATATACCGGGGACACTCAAATAATTCCACGTGAGCCCATCAAATTCACCGGACTCCGAATAAATAATATAGGCCCAAATAAAAACTCCGGGGCACGAAAATCATCCACCAATTAAATCACCGAAAGCCCCGAATAAAGTCTGAACTCACCGAGACTCCTAAAATCACTAGTCGTAGCCCAGTCAAAGCACTAAACTCAATCGTTGAAACTAAACCGCGTAGCCCCTAACAATAAAGCCCACGAACCAAATGCATCCTTAATAATTATGATTTAAATCGTAATGCCGAATAAATAAAGTAAACTAAAATAAATGGTCCGGGGTGTGAAACCCAACCACCGGAACATCGGGTACGTACAAGATCCATCGATTAATTACAAATAACTAGGACACGAAAAGAATCCAAAATAATAATCAAATACAGCTACATCAACATGTAGAAGCACTTAGAAACACGAAGAAATAATCACACCGAACAAATAAAACACGTAAGCACAAATACATAGCATGTCAATCAAATCAGGCACATATTAATCCCATTACAAGGGAAAATAAAACGTCGGACCCCTAAAGCACTAAATGCTGAACTCGATCAACAACATTGGAGCCTTAAACGTCGGTCAACTAAACGTGTCATCATCCAGTCGAAGCACTAAACGTCAGGCGTCTAAACGAACCCATATAATCGGCACTAAGGCCCACGTAAACCTCTAGCCACGTCCGAAATACAAAACATCAGCTCAAGTAACGTAACCACGAAAGAAATCCCACGAAATCACCGAAGAGACAGTTGCAAAGTCGTGTCATCGAATCCAGAACTCCTGTCAACGTTTCACCAGTTCGAAACATTAAACTCGCCGTCAATTTTTGTAATCACCAACGACAATCCACGAAGTAGTCAACAAGTCAATGGTCGCGTCATCCCGTCGTATCAAGACATAAACGCGAAAAATTTACACGTGAAACATTAAAAATAACCATGATGTCATGAACAAGTGACGTCACAACCGAAATTAAATCGAAAAATAATTCCAGGAAATTGGGAAAATAATATGGGGTGTTACATAGTTGTTGCTATTGAGGAATGAAAGGACCTCGATGCAATAATAGTAGATGATTTGTTAGTCACGCTAGAAATTCACGAACAAATAATCAATAAGAAGAACACCTCAGGTACTCTAGAGCAAGTTCTTCAGTCAAATTTAACATTTAAAGAAAATAAAGAAGAGCGATGGGGAAGTTCACAAAGAGGCCGAGGTAGAGGTCGTGGCTATCAAGGACGAGGTGCTGGATCCAGAGGCGGCAGTGGAAGAACCAATTTCAATACCGAAAGAAATAATCAAGGTGGAAGAAATCAATCTTTCAGAGGACGAGGACGAGGCAGTGGAAGCAACTTCAATAATCGCCAGAATAATGACAAAAGAAATGTGCAATGCTATAACTGCAACAAGTATGGCCACTACAGTCGTGAATGCAGACGAAAGACAGCTGCTGAAGGAGGGGAACAAGTAAATTTTGCCGAGAAAAAAGAAAATGAGCCGAAATCAATCCTGCTGATGGCTGAAAATGAAAATACCGATGACAAAGGTATATGGTATCTAGCTTTAGGAACTAGCAATCACATGTGTGGAGAAAAACACATGTTTGTCGAGCTTGACGAGACTAGGCAGGGGCAAGTCTCATTTGGTGATTTCATAAAAATCCCAGTAAAAGGAAAAGGCAATATTCTGATCAAGCTCAAGAATGGAGACCATGACTTCATATCTAATGTTTACTATATTCCAGATATAAAGAACAATATTTTGAGTCTCGGACTGCTCTTGGAGAAAGGCTACGACATCAACATGAAGGATTTGTGTCTAACAATTAAAGATACAAATGAAAATCTCATTGCCTAGATAAAGATGTCAAAGAATAGGATGTTTCCTATTCACATTCAGCATGATGTAGTGAAGTGTTTAAGTGCAGTTGTTGAAGACAAGGACTGGCTATGGCATTGAAGATACGAACATCTCAATTTTAAGGGCCTGAAGCTACTCGCAAGCATGTAGATGGTGAAGGGACTACCCTACATCTACCGTCCTAATGATGTATGTGAATGTTGTGTACGTAGGAAACATCACATACTGAGCTTTGCTAAACAAGTCAGATGGCGATCAACAAATTTTTAGGAACTCATTCACACAGATGTGTGTGGTCCATTGAAGCCAATGTCATATGGACAAAGCAGGTATTTTCTTACCTTCATTGATGATTATAGTAGAAAGACATGTATGTACTTCTTGTAGAATAAATCAGAAGTATTTAACAAGTTCAAAGAGTTTAAAGCTCTTGTTGAGAAGCAAAGCGGCCACAATATCAAGACGTTGCAGTTAGACCAATGAGGAGAATATATATCGAATGCATTCCAGAATTACTGCAAAGAGAACGACATCCGACAGCAAACAACACCGTCCTATACACGTCATCTAAATGGTGTTTCTGAAAGGAAGAATCGCACGATCTTGGACATGGTCAGAAGTATGCTGAAAGGAAAGTCAATGGCCAAGGAATTTTGGGTTGAAGCGGTATCTTGTGATGTCTATCTGCTGAATAGGTGTCCAACCAGAAGACTCCAGTTCAAGACACCTTAAGAAACCTGGAGTTTATACAAGCCGAGCGTCAATTACCTCAGAATTTTTGGATGTATTGCTTACACCAAGATTCCAGAAGCCAGAAGAACCAAGCTCGACGACAAAGGACAGAAATGTATCTTTGTCGGTTATGGTGACAGAACAATGGGATATAAGTTGTTTAATCCCATCACCAAGGAAGTAAATATGAGCAGGGGCATGATCTTTGAAGAAAATGAAGCTTGGAGCTGGGACCAGAATAAAGATGGCAAAGCCAAGGAGCTTGTGCTTGAGGAAGAAGAAGAAGAAACAGAAAAAGAGGTTACAAAAGAGCCGCAAATTCTACAACATCAATCTCTTGTACCTGCAAAAAATGACCCTTCATCGTCATCATCACCAGATGAAAGATCAATTGAAAGACTCAGAAAAGAGAGAAGCCTGAGGGAACTATATGAAGCCACTGAAGAAGATCAAGACCAGAATTTGTTATGCCTATTTCTGGATAGTGATCTTGTCAGCTTCACAGAAGCCATCTAAGAGAAGAAGTGGAAGTCAGCAATGGATGAAAAAAATAGGGCCATAGAGAATAATAATACATGGGAGCTATGTAGTCTACCAAAAGGTCAAAAGTCTATTGGAGTCAAATGGGTTTACAAGACAAAGAAGAATGAAAAAGGCAAAGTTCAGAGATACAAAGCTCGCCTTGTTACAAAAGGCTACAAATAGAGATAGGGACTAGACTATGGTGAAGTATTTGCTCCTATTGCCTGATTAGAGACAATCAAGCTAATGATATCTATTGTTGCTCAGAATAGATGGAAGTTGTACCAACTTGATGTGAAATCAGCATTTTTGGACGGATTCCTAGAAGAAGAAATCTATGTCGAACAACCTCTGGGATATACAAATGACGGACATGAAGTGTCACGCCCCAAATTTCCTAAGACTCCCAAACCGGGACATCCGAGGAATCTGGGTCGTGATCCGTAAAATGAGCGACCAATCAATATACTAAACAACCATAAACCGGATGGAATCTTATTATCAATAATAATTCCATACACAACAAAGCGGAAGCTAAACCAAATGATACACAAGGCACGTCTAAGTGCCGAAAGAATACATCTCTACAACGATGTAACAATACTGAATACAAGGAAGGGATAGGCCAACAGACTGGCTCCCAAGAGGTACAACATCGACGGTCCCAATACAGGGAACAAGAAATGAAACAAAAGGTACAACTCTATATATATATAGCGTCCCAAACCCCGCAACAGCATCAGTGCCACGAACCATCCTGCACTCCACGTTGTCCATAACTGAAACATTTCCTGCAAACTGGTGGTGTAAACCACCAGGCATACCGCTGCCGGGGTGAGCTCATTGAGCCCCGTAGGAGAAATAAATCATAACCATCACATCCTACGACCATTCAAATCAAATGAAAACCAACCCGTGTACATGCATCTATCCTAGGTCAGTCAAATATCCCACCCGGCAATCACGCTAAGACAAGACCCCGGAATACATCCCACTAGTCCCCTACCATGCATCCACAAATAAGCAAATATCATATAGTGAAACTATATCGCAACAACATGAAATAACTCACACCTATATATATATATATATATGCACGTATATATATATATATACATACAAGGATATACAACCAATACCAGATACGTAGTACAACCCCCGTCATAGATCACTACGACTCGTACCCGTCAGTCCCACACTCACAATCAACACAACAATATCACCTCAACACTATCACCAAATCATGGGAGTAAACCTCCTATTCATAACACTCTAGGAATGATAACACTTATAGTTCCTAGGCCACAGGCATACCGAACTCCAAAACCTCAAATTGCTATCGAATCATACTATCAATCACTTCATATGCCACTAATGACATCCATAAACCCAACACAGGGGTAAAACATTCATGTAAACCTAAGGTAAGTCAAAAAGGTTTCCCAACAACAAAAGGAAGTGAAATGGATTGAATAACCCATCACACCGACCAATCAAAGGTCACATGTTCACCAAAGGGTAAAATGGTCATTTCAAGGGCAAAGATGTACTTTCAAAGGTTTCCCCACCTATTTGGACATAGGTTGAACCATAAAAACAAACGGGATCAAATTCAAAGCCCTGACGCAAGAGATATGAAGTTTTGAAAACGGTATCGGACAACGCCGATAAGACAAATGGAAAGTTGAAGTACCCCTCTTTCTCCAAGGGTAAAACAGTCATTTTGAATTTAAATAAATTATTTTAAATTTTATCTAAAAATTTTGTTCCTAGCACGAGCCATAGGAACAAACGGGACCTCAATCCGAGTTACGAGGTGAGAGAAATGAATTTTTGAAAATTAGGAAAAATCCACCCAAAGCTGACCCAGTCGACTGACTAGTTTACCCAGTCGGCTGTCTGATGACCCAGTCGACT
Organism: Cornus suecica; assembly: GCA_963922005.1. Taxonomy (NCBI): domain Eukaryota; kingdom Viridiplantae; phylum Streptophyta; class Magnoliopsida; order Cornales; family Cornaceae; genus Cornus; species Cornus suecica. Next base: position 25,713,698 of record OY998244.1, read on the forward strand.
GGCTCAATGACCCAGTCGACTGGCTGGACCAGAGAGTTCCAAAATTCTTACGGGAAAAAGCTTAGTTGACCCAGTCGACTGCCTGGAAGGGGCCAGTCGATTGCCTAGGTTAGAAAACCTCAAAAATGACTTCCAAACAGCTTCAAAGCCTTAGGAATCATGAGACAAAAGTCCTCAACTCATTTAGGAACTTTAGAAATGAGAAACTATCATTTAATCTAGGTTTAGTTTTATCAAAAATACTTTCTTGAAAATCCGTAAAACTAACCGTCTTGCCCCCGGTATCCGTTTTGGATACCACCGACTTTCAAAAGTCAAAATCATTTATTTCTTGATTTTTAAAACCATTTCAAAACTCAAAGTTTTTGTCGGCATCACGGGGGTAGGCAAAAATGGGTTTTTCACTCAAAGACCAAATAGACTAAAACACAAGTCTTACGAACAATCCGTTTTCGGGAACAACCGAAACCAACGGAAAACCAAGTGATTTTAGAGATGCTCAAATGAGGCAAATGAATGAAGAACCGAAGTTCGAAAGCAACTTGAAGATAAGGGCAAGTGACTATACACAAGGCACTAACTCTAACTCAACCACACTTCACTTCACATTCGAATTCACCACCCTCTTAACCGGGAATGACTACAACTCCGACGACAATCCATTCCTTAAGACCGCTAAAGGGAACCTAGTGGCCGTTGCCACAGAACCAACTAGTTTTCAAATCAAGAACCCCTTCCGATTCTTTCAACCTCAATTTCATATTCGAAACCACATCACCTAGGTTTCTGACAAGATCATAAGGTCATTATACACCATCAACCAAGATCACAACCTACACTGACTTTACTTATCACAAGTAAGCCCTTAAACCAACTCATATCACCCCCCCTCCTCTTAGGGTATAATGGCACATAGCAATAAGCATAATTATTGATCTCACATTATACTTTAAATAAGTCATGGAATTTACATTTTTCACATCCTTCAATTCCAATTGAGCATTTTAAATAACAAATGAATTATTTCACAAAATTCATATTTAAACATGCTCCTCCATCACATGGAATAATATCATAATCACACATATGGGATAGTTCAAGTACAATATAACTCAACACACCCCATAATATGCGCTTGCCCAATATAGGTTAACGAATTTATACCCTACTCATTTATAACGAGAAAGAGTACCGTACCGATTCTTCCGAAGTGTTTTTGACATTTCACTTTCAACAAGAAAGGCGGTTGGCACGAGACGACCCGTGCCTAAAGATTCGTATAACGAATGCACGAGACGACCCGCGACTTCGAGAATGAGACGACTCACCCTATACCCCATTCACGGCTCATTATTCCGTAGGATGGGAACACCCCCTGGCCAGTTGTTGCGACGATTCGACACAAGACTACTTACACTTATGAATACATAATCCGTATAAACCCTACACCCATGCTTTTGACACTACATGGTGTACCCCAAAACGCATAAAGGTTTTTATCATAACCATATGCCATCACAATACATGCTTCTATCAAATAACATTATATTGCGTTCAATTTCTCACAAGGCTTACAATTTAACATTTGTTAAGCAATATATCACAACATAATTTATATCACAAATCATGTTCCCAAGGGCCTAATTCATAGTCTAAACTATCAAGACCAACTCATATATATATATATATATCCACATGAATCCAATATAATTCTCGAAATCTCTTTTAAACATGCTTTTAGTTCAATTTAGCAAGTTTTCACATATCACCTCTCAACATGTCATGAAGTCCAAAAATACCTCCAAGGTACTAACCAAAGGAACTAGCCTAATCTCATTCTAAGGCTACCTCCCTAACACCCACATGCACATATGTATAACTACTCTTACACATACACACCACAATACCCACATATATATATATATATATATCCACATATACATAAGCATACAAGCACACTTGCATATAAGAAATCTCAAGAACAACCACTTAGCTAGCATGCTTCATAACCCTATTCAATACTATCAAAAATACTCTATACACAAAGGTTAAGTCATATAACATGCTATAACCCTAACTTCATATTTCCAAGGGTATACTTAGCAAATTTCATTTTAATGCTAGAAATCCTAGAATCCAATTTATCTTATTACACAATCACAAGATGGCTAGTTAGGAAGTTTTCCCCCTACCTCTTGAAGAGCAAACCACCAAAACCACCAAGCAAAGCCCATGAAACCCTAGCTCTTCCTCAACCAAAATCCAAGGAGTAAACCGGTGGAAAGCTTCACCATGACCTCCTAACCATGAATCAAGCTCCAACACAAGAAGAGAACAAGAAACATTTAGTGGTTATAACAAGAAACCCTAACTTGGTTTGAAATGGAAACACACAAGGGATGAAGAACACTTACCCATATTTAGCTTAAACCAAAGAAAAGGACACCATGAACCTCTTCTATGTTGATGGACACACCAAAATCCCAACTTAGGGTGATGAATTCCACCCATAAGTGGAGAAGAACAAAGAGGAAGAAAATGAGAGAAAATGGAGAAGAAGAAGATGAAGTCTTGCAAGGTGGAAGACTTGCCATATGTAGAGATTCTCCACTCACACCACTCACCATCCAAGGGTCCATAATAAAGATGGGGAAAAGGAAATGAATCCAAGGGCTAGGAATAAGTCTTGCCAAGTGGAAGACTTATTACACAAATCACAAAACCCATTAATTTGCCAAACAAGGCCTTATCATCCAAGGGCCTAGAATGAAGATGGGAAATAATTAATCATCCAATGGTTGACAAAAAGTCTTGCCAAGTGGATGACCAACAATAATGGATTATTCCATTTAAGTGTCAACCAAACAAGGCCTTATGATCTAAGGGTCTAAAACAAAGATGGGAGAATGAGATCAAGGGCTAGGAATGAGACAACACATAAAATGTGGAAATGACCAAAATATGCCAAAGTTGGGGTTAATTACAAGAGTGCCATCAAGCCTCTTAATTACCCTTCTACCTCTTGTCATCCTCTCTAATTACCACTATGCCATCCATACACCAACACTTAGCCAATTCTCTACAATTTTCACTAATTGCTCCAAATATGAAATTACTCATATACCCCTAGGTCATTTCTTTCCCGAAATCGTTTCTAATAATTTCTATTAGTTACAACACGAAAATATAACAAGAATTTCATATAAGTTCTACACCGAACGTCTACACTAAACTAGGTTAGAACTTTCGAGAACGTAACACGATTGTCGAAGTTCCAACGAGAAAACGTTGCACGAACCCTCGTAGTCATTGGCGATACTCAAATCCACAAAACTGGAAACGAAATACCACAAAGTCGTCCCGCTAAGTCCAAAACTTAAACGCGAAAAATTTACTCGTACCGAGAATACACAAGACGTCATGAATAAGTGACGTCGCAAAACATTAACACATGGAAAAGAATTCCAGAAAAGTGAAAGGAAAACGTGGGGCGTTACATGAAGACAAGGTGTATAGGTTGAAGAAAGCTTTATATGGACTGGAGCAAGCTCCACGTGTATGGAATACAAGAATTGACAAGTATTTCCATGATAATAGGTTCGAGAGATGTCCATATGAGCATGCATTGTACAGACATAGGTCTGATGTCACACTTTCTTGGAATTGAAGTGAAGCAGAATGCTGAAGGAATCTTGATCTGCCAAAGTAGATATGCAAAGGAGATTCTCAAGAAGTTCAGAATGGAATCATGCAATCCAATATCAACTCCGGTGGAAAGTAGCGTGGAACTGATAAAGAATGAAGGCGGAGGAAATGTTGATCCAACATACTTCAAAACTTTAGTTGGAAGTCTTCGATATCTTACTTGTACTAGACCAGATATACTCTATAGAGTTGGACTGATCAACATATACATGGAGGAACCAGATCAGTCACATCTAAATGCTGCAAAGAGAATACTCCGCTACATCAAAGGTACAATCAATGATGGCTTGCTATATACCTCAAATGATGAATTAAGATTCACTGGTTATTCAGTTAGTGATTAAGGTAGAGATTTAGATGAAAGAAAAAGCACAACTGGATTTGTGTTTTTCATTGGAGATATAGCATTCACATGGTCATCTAAGAAACAATTGATAGTAACGCTATCATCATGCGAAGCTAAATACGTAGCAGCCAGCTCAACTGTGTATCATGCTATTTTGTTGAGAAATGTGTTGGAGCATTTATGTTTTCCACAAGAAAAACCTACAGAGATTTTCATTGATAATCGTTCAGCAATTGCACTTGTAAAGAATCCAGTCTTCCATGAACGAATCAAGCATATTGATACACGGTATCATTCCATCAGGGAACAAGTACAGAACAGATAAGTGGAATTAATATCTTGCAAGATAAATGATCAAATTGTAGATATTTTTACAAAGCCATTGAAGCAAGACATATTTAATAGACTGAAGATGATGTTAGGAATGCAGAAGTGTGGAAAATGAAGTTTAAGGGGGAATGTTGAAAATTAAACTCAATTATCCACGCTCTATACCACATGCATGCACCATCTAAAATGTCAAGATTTTATGCACCAAAACCATGCTTGAAGATTTGTACGCTCACCTCTACTAAAGTCAAGAATGTTTGCAGATGAAGATTTGACTCATTGATTTGTTTTGTCTTAGCTTCTCTTCACTTCTATATATATATGTAGTATGGTATTGTATTGATATTAAGCTAGAAATAAAAAGATAGGGTGTGAGATAGAGAGTAAGCTTTGTACTCTGTTATGTGTTTGAAATAAAAGACTGAGTATTAATTTCATATATGTGTTGATCCTGGGTTATTACAATCACCATAAGTGATTTTTCAACAATTTTGACACTGCTGCCACAGAGGAGAGTTTTTATTTTGTTATTCTTTTAGAGGGTAACTAGCATGTAAGTGCTTGAGTTGAGGACTGCAAAAAAATCTTCATAGGTATCGTACATCTAACCTGAATTATTTGTGGTTAGAAATTCTCCAATCGGATAAGTCAAGCCGCTTCGATTTCTCTACCGTGGTCTTACCTTATTCTCCCAAACATTCAGAGTGTTTAATGTTTAAAAAAGGAGCCCCACAGAGCGCCTAGAGCTTAAGAAGATTCTTTATTCAAACTCCAAAAAATACAAAAAGGGTTTCAAATTCTTGACAAACACCTCCTGAGGTGTCAAATAACCCCTTGCACTTTTTTACCATACACACAACCCTCATTTCGTTAGTATTCTGTTAACAAACACTCTTTTGCTGTTAAAAATAGATATTTTATACCCAAAATACCCCTAAATTAATATTTTATTTTCAAAATACCCCTAAAATAAACTAGTAACGAAATTAAGATTTTTTAGTAATTACAAATTATTATTTTTTTAACTAAATTAAGATTTTTGAGTAAATTACAAATTATTTTTTTGTTTTTGTTTAAGTTTACATATTTATTTAAATTTAAATCCGAAAAAATATATTACTCCCCCCGTTTAAAATTATAAGTCTCTTTTGGGGAATTCATTTTTTTAAGAGGATGACTTTTTATTGTAGTGTTAGTGAATAAAATACCAACTTTACCCGTGGTCCACTATAGTGATGTGATCATTTATAAAATATATGTTTTATAACTTTAATACTTGCTGGTTAAACTGGTAAATTGACCAAATAAAATACTTTGACTTTTCAAAGTGGACACTTATTTTGGGACGGAGAGAGTACAAATTAAAAAAAAAAGAACATTATTGATAATAATACACTTTAAATAATGTTTTTTAATTTTTTTAAGAGAATAAATGCCTAAAAATTTTAAAAGGGTTTTGCCCTTATAATTTGTACTTCTCCGTCCCAAAATAAGTGTCAATTTTTCTTCTTTAGTCATCCCAAAATAAGTGTTCACTTTGAAAAGTCAAATCACTTAATTTGGTCAATTTACCAGTCTGACCTTCAAGCATTAAAGTTATAAAATATATATTTTATAAACTATCACGTCATTATAGTGGGACCACGAGTAAAGTTGGTATTTTATTCACTAACACTACAATAAAAGTCATCATCTTAAAAAGTTGAATATCCCAAAAGGGACTTATAATTTGAGATGGAGGGAGTAATATCTTTTTTCAAATTTGAATTTAAATAAATAAGTAAACTTAAACAAAAAAACAAAAAAATAATATGTAATTTACTTAAAAATCTTAATTTAGTTAAAAAATAATAATTTCTAATTTACTAAAAAATCTTAATTTAGTTACCAATCTATTTTAAGAGTATTTTGGGCATAAAATATCAATTTCTAATGACAGGGGGGTGTTTGTTAACGGATTAGGGGTTGTGTGTAAGGTGAGAAAAGTGAAGGTGGTTATTTGACACCTCAGGGGGGTGTTTGTTAAGAATTTAAAATCATAGGGGATTGTTTGTTAATAGCCCTAAAAAAAACACCCTTGTAATCAAATAATACCTGCACTTCTTCAAATCATTATGCCAACGAGACTTGGATGCCATTAGTTACCAACAATCACATGTGTTATGCATATGCATTAAATAAATATGTGTGTAAAGTGCATTAAATCCCCTGGACTATTTTTTTCACTCTCAACTAATCCCCTTAAATTACATTTTTTACACAAAACTCTCTAAATTATCCCAACTTTTACAATTCACTTCATTCCATTATAACACTGTTAGTTAAATTATGATAATTTGCACTCAGATCCCCTGAGGTTTTGATCAATTGCACTCATCCCCTGAGATTTCATTTTCCTTGCAATGATACCCCCTGAAAGGGTGAAGACACCATGAAATGACTCTTGTGCCCTTGCTTTAGTGTAAAAGACATGTTGGTTAAATTAATGGACCAAACAACCCTTGTGTCTTAAGCTCAATTTGGAATAAATTTCAAGTACTTTTGATACAATCATTTTTGAAATATTATCACATTTCTTTAAATTATTTTTTTAAAATTGTCATTTTTGAAATATTGAGCCCAAAAGTTATCATTTTTTAATTTTTCCCTAAAACTAATATTGTGACCTTTTACATTAAATAATAATAATACACTTTATTTATGATATTTTTTTTTTTTTTGTATTTTAGAAGGTGATACATGTATAAAATATTTGTGAGCTCATATAATTTAATTTATTTTGTAAATAAATAATATACAATTCCTACAATTTAAATAAGTAGTAATACATTTTAATTATGGATGAACTTCCAAGGTCAACTACCAAGCTGCATAACTTGATTCTGGTGGTTCACTTGATTTTTGTCTTCCAGATGTAGTTGTTCCACTTGTTGTTCCTTGTTCATTTGGTGTTGCTAGTCCACTTGCTCTCAAGAAGAAAAAATAGTAATAAAATGTAATTAGTAAAAATATTGACGAAATAAAAATCATTTACACAGACTTTAAATTGCATAAACTTACAGAACTCCTTGCAACACTTCTTGAACCCCTACCCCTGTGAACTTGGGAACCACGATTGTTGCTTGCAACACATGATCACTGAGTTGAAACATCATTGTTGTCTGCTATACCGTTACTTAGACCAGAACTGCCCACTGCACTTGTTCTTTGAGTTGAAACTACACTATTAACCCTTTGATTGCTGCGAACAGGTGCTCTTTGGCAAGTTCTCTTATTGTGACCAAACCTCAAATAAATAGAATATCTTAAAGTGCTTGACCTCTTCACAGATGGCCCCTCGTCAGTCTCTCTCCTTATATTCTTCCTTGGTCATCAAGGCAACCTTCTAAGTGGTGGAGGAAAAACTGGGTTGCAGTCCACTTTTGTCCACATGCTTTCATCATGAAGGGGGTGAATCATCTGGTTGTACGCCTTCAGATATGTCACGTCCCAAATTCCTAGGACTCTGAAACCCGAGCCTAAGAGCTAAGGGAGTGAATGCGGAAGTAAAAAGAAATGAGAACAAATGACCTTCAGTCATCACGCTCTGATACCATGTTGTCACGCCCCTAAAATTCCCGAAACTCTAATCTAGAGAATCAGCGAATTTTCAAGGGATGACGTCAGTCAAGCGACCACTAGAGTCAACAATAATAAGGAAATACATGGAATAACAATGAAAAATATACTCCATGCCGAAACGAATACTAGAAACTCACTAGTATCCTCTGATACCAAACTGACACGTACCTAAATTCCTAAGACTCTCGAACCGGGACATCCAAGGAATCCAGGATGTGATCCTTAATACAAACGATCAACTAAGATATCATTAACCATAAAAATGTATGAAATAATGATAAAAATGGTATATTTCATACCCAAAGGAATGATATAACAAAGCAGCGGAATCTAACAAAAATCCGGCAGAGTTCCGTTTGTAAATGGAACATCCGGACAACCAACCACAACAGAATAATCTGTGAATAACAGTTCGATAATAACAATGGCTCACAGGCCCACCATTCATCAATCCTACTAGGGCCGAGGTAGTGGAAAGAAACCAAAACCCCTACACAACCCTCTATAATCAACAGAACCACAAATGCTCGAATAAGAATATAGAAATGCACATGGCAGTGCAGAATAGATACAATAACATCCTGAAATAATAAATACAGGAAAATAAAAGATACATCAATAGGGATATGCCAACAGACTGGTTCCCAAAAGAAATATACGACAATCCCATACAAAATGGGTAAAGAAACTGACAGTAGATAACTATCGTCCCTAAACCAGCCGCATTGCAACCGTAACCGCATCACTCAGCGCAACTCCAAAACCTGTAACAAGGAAAACAAAAGAGAACTGTCGTTGCACCGCATGTTGCCCATTGCCATAACATTTCCTGCAACCTGGCGTGGGAATATCAGGGGGTAAATGTAATACCCCTGTGAACAAATAAGCTCAGTGGGAAAAGATATCCTAACTACCACATCCTCTAACCTGTTTAAGAAATGGTAAACTATCTAGCAAGATATATAGCCCACAACGTAACCCAGCCACGAAAACCCAAGGCACATACTCATATGCTACCGTAAACGAGTATACATATATATATATATCATAAGTATATATATAAATATACATATAAGTACACAACAGGAGTCTATAAGGTACAACTAAGACTCGTACTCCAAGTACCAACACTGGTAGTCTACACTACTCTCACCAATGTACACTAGGTACACGACACCCATATCCAATATAACAAATCATCAAGCGCTCACGACGCTAACTAGAAATCCAACAGAAATAAAACACACTCACCTCTAATATCCACAGGGATCAAAATCCATAACTAATACCAAGAAGTACTCATAACTCACTCCCCGAGAACATAGGAGGGAAAAACACTCACGTCCTTGCGTACTATCACAATCTCCATCTATATATATATATATGTACAATATATATATATATATATAAGAAACATCATCCCATTTCTAGAGAAAATCTACCTCTCAAGGACTGTATTACCTCAATTATATCTCTTCATCAATACCATAAATCACATCATCACATTGACCTCATAACACTATCATCAATAGGGTCAATCAAATCACTAACGCTCTCACTATAGGCGAGGAAAACCACCCGATCAAAACACAGAGAGCACACGAACTCTACTCACATGAACGACCACCTAAGGGTCACCAAAACGAAGCAAAGGAAAAGAGTTCCCAATGCTAAACCAACAGATAAACAAGACAACAATGTCAAGGTTAAGAACACAACAAATGCTTAGTGAAAACACCCAAACAAGAAACCAAAGCAAGGGAAAAAAAGTCCTAATACTAAACCAACAGATAACCGAGACAACCACGTCAAGGTTAAGAACACCCCAAGTGTTTAGTGAAAACACCTAAACAATGAAACCAAAAGCGAATGGCCGAGAGTGGAAGTTATAAAAAGATGAATCCCAGGGATTGAATAGTTTTTAAGAAAAATGTTTTAAAACTCAAACTAATCCATTCGGCATCCATGCCCCTAACGTGCGAAAACTCAAATCACCTAGGTGGTAACATCAACAACAAAGAAGAAGGGAAATGCAACACTATATGTGTGCACTGAACAACAACAAGCCTCAAACCCGAGACATAAAAATGATCGGAAGCAAAGGTGAACAAGGAAACACCTTTCAAAACTCTACAGGTCGAGGTTTTTGAGAAAGAAGTCTCGTAATCTCAGAATCTCGAGAAAAGTAATAAAATAGTTTTCCTTTAGGAAACCACACAGTAAAAAAAACTGTCTTGCCCCCGGTCTCTGTCAGTCGCCATCACCGGCTTTTAGAAGTTGAAAATCTTTTTAAAGAAGATCCTAAGATCATTTTATAAAGTACTAAAACTTTTAGTTGCTACGGGGGTAGGCGAAAACGGATTTTTCCTTTTAAATACAAAGAGTTTATTTATAAAACTTGAAAAACTCCGTTTCCGAAGGACAACCAATAAGAGTGAACACAACTTTACGGATTCCTATAATGTCCAAGAGGACAAGGAAGGAAGAGTACTACATTGGATTCACGGAACACAACTGTCCGTTTCCAACCCCACAGAATCAATGACAACACAAGGAAGAGGTTCGGCACCACACCGTAACCGACGACTCACGGAGTGACTGTAACACCCCGTGTTATTTTCCTTTTTTCTGAAATTATTATAATTTTAATTCCAATAATGACGTCACTTGTTCATGACGTATTATTTATTCTTGGTATTTGATATCTGTAAATTTTTCGCGTTTACTTTTAAAGTCGAGTGGACGACACTACGGTTTCTCCTTGACGACTACGCGATTTCTTATTCTCAATTACGCGGTATCGTTGCGGCGTTTAATGATTAGTACTTCGATTGGGCAAAGACACGTTGTAATTGATCGGGCTTGTTAAGTGTCCCGACGTTCGGGTTTCTACCCCGGTGTATTTAATTGGGCATCCCGTTATTAATTCGGGTTTGCGAGATTACGTTTTGGTGTTCCCGGTATTTTTCTGGATTTATTGTATATATATATATTTAATTATATATATATAGTTTTGGGGTCATTTCGCAATTACGGATACTTGAAGGGTCAGTTTTGCAATTATGGACATTTAGAGGGTTGTTTTTGCAATTAGGTTATATATGTATATATACATGTATATGCGCATCTGTAAACGACGGATCCGTGCGTCTCTTCTCCACGACTACAGCCGGTGCCTTCTTCTTCATAGACGACCTTCATATGCTCCTCACCTTCATCTTCACCTCCATGGTCGGCGAGAGAAGGAGAGAGAGAGAGAGAGTCGGGCTGAAGAGGCGCTGCAACCGGGGTGTTGCAGGCCAGAGTCGACGGCCTGGAGCAGCGGCGGCTGAGCTGGGCGGAGGCGGCGGCGACCGTGGCTGGCGGCGGCTTGCACGGAGGAGCGAGTAGCTGCGGCTGGTTCACGCAGCAGGGGCGGAGCAACGCGTGGACAGGGGCGAACTCGGCTGGGCTTCGGCCAATTTTCCGGAGACCTTCCGGTGATCGGTTTGAGCCTATTTTTGGTGAGTAGTTTCATACCTACGTAGTATTCATTATACATTAATTTCGTGAATTTAGGATGAATGGTTTGCCCGGAAATCGCATTTATAGGTTATAGATTTCGTTTGGGGTATTTTAGATTTAACCCAATTAATTAACCGATTATTAATGGGCTTCGTATATATCGTATAGGTTGTCGAGACGGACATTTCAATACATTCGAAATAATTATCGGACGATTTTGGTCGGCGGGCTTCATGTTCGGGCGCCAATACTGTGCTGTTTCGGACTGTTCGGTAACGTATAATTAGGTGGGAAATTATATTTCTCACTCCGCATTATTGAAGTATTTTAGGGGTGCAAAACCCTTATTTAATTTATTATAGATATATTAAATTGCTAGTTTAAATATCTATAAATTGTTTAGGATCAGAATGGGGCTTAGGAATTAATTTAAGAAAATTTATTAAATTATTCCTATGTGATTAAATAATATTCTTATTTAAATTAAATAAGAATAGACGGCTTAGAAACCCTTACGAATTTAAATGGGTTAGTAGAGATTCGTAATGCTTAGACGACATGCTAGGTTCCTTTTGGTATACGTGAAATAATTGTTTAAATTATTTTAAAAAGACATGTTACTTGAAATTGAAATATTTTCTAAGGAATTAAAGAAAATATATTTTGAAAACATGAAATGTATATGAAACTGTTTTCATATGATTTAATTGCTTTATTGTATTTAAAGCATGAAAAGAGATTTTGAGACTTATATTACCATGTGGGTATTTTTATAAATATGATGTATTACATATTTATGATTGAGATATGATTTGATTGTACACCATGTCGTGTGAGCACATGGGTGTTGGTGCATGTAGTGCACGGTTTCACCATTGGCAGAGAGAGTTCATTTGGTGTGGTCTACTTCCTTTGTGCGTGGGGCACGAATAGACGTTTGTGTCGGATCATCACAACAACTGGCCAGGAGGTATCACGCCTACGGAACTAAAAAGCCGACAAATGTGACTTAGGAGTCCAGGTAGAGGCTCATGTTCTTGACTTTATGGTAGTCATGGCGTACGGAGTTGCAAGTTGGGCTCTCGTACAACCGTCTTCCCTGTTGAAGTGATAGAGAGAAAAATCACTTGGGAAAGGTCGGTGTGGTAACTCTACACTATGATGAGTGGACATAGTTTGTATCCGTTACCCTTGGGAAGGGTGTGTTATGTGTGAGTATCACGGGGAGTGTTGAGTCACATTACACTGCCTATTATTTATGTGATCTCGTTTAACATGTATATGTGCTATATTACATGTGATGTTGGAGCATGTTATTTATGAATATATTGTAAACTAAATTCATATTTTATAAATGCTCAGTTGAAAATGAATAATGTGAAACAAGACTTTAAATGTGGTAATTATTAATAAGTATAAATGAAACGAATATATTTATACTTGTTGTTGTATACCTTAGTACCCTTGGGGAAGGTTATGCGTGTTGGCATAGTGATTCATGTGGCTAGCAGAGGCTAGAGGTGGACCGTAGGCTTGAATTGAGTTGAGGCCTTAGAGATTGTGGTTAGTAGCCTTAGAGATTGTGGTTAGAAGCCTTGTGATTGTGGTTAGTAGCCCTGTGTTTGTGGTTAGTACTTTGGTGATCGTGGTTAATTGTGTGAACTCTTTTGAAGATGTGAGGTTAGGGATGATTTTTGTATCAATTGATAATTGAGGCCTTAGAGAAGGCGAGTGATGAGTTGTGTGAGATTTGATTGATGAGAAGAGGTTATGATTAGGGATTCATTAAGTACTCGAGGTACTGTAGTCTGACAGTCTTGATTCTAATGCTTAGTCCCTTCCCTTAAGCATTCCTGGTACTGTGTTTTGTACACTAGTACGTGGTCGTTGACTTGTATGTCATTCCTTGAGTTGTCGGTTACGGTGTGGTGCCAAACCTCTTCCTCGTGGTGTCATTTGATTTGGTGGAGTTGGAATGGACGGTTGTGGTCCGTGGATTCAACGTATTGTTATTCCTTCATCGTCCTTTCGGGACATTATAGGAATCCCTGTAGTTGTGTTCATTCTTACTTGGCTGTCATTTTGAAAACGGTGTTTTCTAAACTCTTTGTATTTAAAAGGAAAAACCCGTTTTCGCCTACCCCCGTATTAAATTTAAAAGTTTCAATACTTTATGAAATGATCTTGGGATCTTCTTTAAAATGATTTTCAATTTTAAAAGCCGGTGATGGCAACTGACGGAGACCGGGGGCAAGACGGTCATTTTTACTATATGGTTTCTTAAAGAAAAACTATTTTATTACTTTTCTTGGGATTCTGAGATTTCGAGACTTCTTTCTCAATATCTGATCCTGTAGAGTTTTGAAAGGTGTTCCATTGTTTCACCTTTGCTTCCTATCATTTCTAAGTCTCGGGTATGAGGCTTGGTGTTGTTCAGTGCACACATATAGTGTTGCCCTTCCTTTCTTCTTGGTTTTTTGACGTCACCACTTAGGTCATTCGAGTTGTTCCACATGTTGTGGGCATGGATACCGAGTGGATTGGGTTCCTTGTCCAGGTGTTCTCACTAAACACTTGTGGTGTTTTAACCTTGACATTGTTGTCTCGGTTATCTGTTGATTTAGCGTTAGGACTTCTTTCCCCTCGCTTTGGTTTCCTTGTTCGGGTGTTTTCACTAAACACTTGTAGTGTTCTTTAACCTTGACATTGTTGTCTCGGTTATCTGTTGGTTTAGCATGGGGAAGTCTTTTCCTTCGCCTTGCTTTGGTGACCCTGAGGTGGTCGTCCTTGTGAGTTGAGTTCGTGTACTCTTAGTGATTTGATTGGGTGGTTTTCCTCACCTAAGGTGAGAGTGTTAGTGATGTGATTGACCCTATTGATGATAGTATCATGAGGTCGATATGATTTATGGTATGGTGATATGATTGAGGTGATCTAGCCTTTGAGAGGTAGATTTTCCTTAGGAATGGGATGAGGTTTGTTATATATATATATATTGTACATTTACAATATATATATATATATATATATATATATATGGATGACGGTTGTGTTAGTACGCAAGGACGTGAGTACTTTTCCTCCTGTGTTATCTGGGAGTGAGTTATGAGTATTCCTTGGTACTAGTGATGGATTTTGATCCCTGTGGATATTAGAGGTGAGTGTGTTTCCCCTCTATTTAGATTTCTGGTTAGCGTCGTGAGTGCTTGAGAACTTGTTAGATTTGACCTGGGTGTCGTGTACCTAGTGTACGTTGGTGAGAGTAGTGTAGACTACCGGTATGAGTACTTAGAGTACGAGTCTTAGTCGTACCTTGTAGATTCTTGTTGTGTATTTATACTTATATATATATACGTGTATATATATATATATCCCCGTTATATACTTATGTACGGTAGTATATGAGCGTGCCTTGAGTTTTGCGTGGATGGGATTAGTTGGGCTATATATATATCTTGCTAGATAGTTTAGCATTACCTAAACTGCCAGAGGATGTGGTAGTTAGAGTATCTTTTCCCACTGAGCTTATTTGCTCACAGGGGAATTTCATTCGCCGCCTGGTATTCCACGCCAGGTTGCAGGAATTATACGGCTATAGGCAGGATTTGGTGCAATGGCAGTTTTCCTTGGTTTTCTTGTTACAGGTTTGGAGTTGCGTTGGGTGATGCGGTTACGGTTGCAGCACGACTGGGTTTGGGGACGATAGGTATCCGCTTCCAGTTTCTCTACCCATTGTTATGGGATTGTTATGTATTTTCTTTTGGGAGCCAGTCTGTTGGCATATCCCTGTTGATGTATCTTTCATTTTCCTGTATTTATTCTTTCTGATGGTTATTGTATTTATTTTGCACAGCTAGGTGCATTTCTTGTGTTCCTATTCGAGCATTTGTGGCTCTGTTGATTATTAGAGGGTTTGGAGGGGTTTTGGTTCCTTTCCACTACCTCGGCCCTATTAGGATTGATGAATGTGGGGCTTGGAAGCCATTGTGTTTATTGAATTGCTATTGGCAGGTTCTTGTGTTGTGATTGTTGTCCGGATGTTCCATTTACAAACGGAACTCTGCCGGATTTTCGTTAGATTCCGCTGCTTAGTTTTGTTAGTCATTTGGGTATGGAATACACCATTTCTATCGTTAACCCATATGTTTTCATGGTTAATGATGTCTTAGTTGGTCATTCATGTTAAGGGTTACATCCTGGATTCCTTGGATGTCCCAGTTCGGGAGTCTTAGGGATTTAGGAGCGTGTCTGTTGGTATCTGAGGATACTTTTGAGTTCTAGTACCCTATTTGGCATGGAGTATAGTTTTCATTGTTATTCCATGTATTTCCTTTGTTATTGTTGACTCTAGTAGTCGTTTGGCTTGCGTCACCCTTTAGGGGCGTGACATCATGGTATCTGGGCATTCATTGCAACCTTTCATGGGTGTTTGTTGACTGAATGTCGTTGGTTCTCATTTCTTTTTACTTCCGCATTCACTCCCTTAGCTCTTAGGCTCGGGTTTCGGAGTCCTAGGAATCCGGGGCGTGACAGTGACAGATAAGTCAAAGACATGTACTAGTTTACAAAGTACATTAAGGAAAATGCTTAGGAGAATGAACTAAGCATGAGAAACAACACCAGAACATTACAGTACCCAAGTACTTAATAAAATCAACTCAACCATAACCTCTTTTAACTCAATCAAAATCTCAAATACAGTTGATAACTCATTCCTGAAAAGGTAAAAGACACCTAAATCTCTATACAACAACATCCACTAAGTCCACAATCTCACCACCCGCCTCTCTAAGGCCTCAAATCTCAATTGATACTAAAATCAATCCCTAACCTCAAATCTCCAAAGATGTCACACAACTAACCACAATCACAAAACTATTAACCGGCCTTCTCTAAGGCATCAAATCAAAATCAACTTTACAATCTATCACTAACCTCAACTAACCACAGAAGTTACAATGTCAATTTACTTAACATTCCCCAAAGGCACAAAGGTATATAAACACAAGTATAAAGATATACGTCTCATTATACTTTAACAATTATCGCATTAAATTCATGTTTTCACATTAATCACTTTCAATTGAGCATTTTATAAAATATGAATTTATTTGCAATATTCATAATTAACGTGCTCCAAGATCCACATGTAATAATATTACATAAATGCTATGTCATGAAATGTGACTCACACACCACTTGTGATACGCACACAAAAGCACACCATTCACAAGGAATATGGATCATTCTCTAACACTTCACTTATCTCATAAGGGAAGGTAGATTCATCGTACCGTTCTTCCTAAGTGATTTTTCTCTCTATCACTTCAACAAGGAAGACGTCCCCATGACCCAGTCGTGGACATTGGATTTGGAAAATTCCTCCTCCTAACACGAGCCTCTCAGGACTCTTAACAACACATTTCTCGACTTTTTAGTTCCATAGGCGTGATATCTCCTGGCCAGTTGTTACAACGATCCAAACACAAGTCTACCCATACGCAAACGAAAGTAGACCACACCAATTGAATTTTCTTTGCAAAAGGTGAACACATGCACTACATGCACCAACACCCATGTAATCACAATACATGGTGTACGCAATAAAAATCATGCCTCAACATAAATATGTAATGCATCATATTTATGAAAATATCTACATGATACCAACATGAAACTCAAAATCTCTTTAACATGCTTTTAAAATATAATAAAGGCATTTAAATCGTGAGAAAATAAGTTCATGTTTTAAACAACATATTTTTCTTTAATTTTCTAAGAAAATATTTCAATTTCTCTTAATATGGTTTTAATACAATTAAAGCAAATAAACCACGTATCGTAAGGGGAACCTAGCATAACGTCTAAGTTTACGTTTAACTTTTACAAAAAATTACTAACCCATTTAATTCTCAAGGGACTATTAAGCCATCTATTCTTATTCAATTCCAATAGGAATTTATTTACTTTCGTAGGAAATAATTTAATTAATTTCTCAAATTAATTCCTAAGTCCTACTTCGATTTTAACCCAAATATAGATATTTAAATTCATAATTTAATATATCCATATTAAAATAAATAAGGGTTTGCACACCCAAACCACGTCAACGATACGGAAGTGAGAATAAAATTTCCCACCTAAATTTACGCTTACAAAACAGCCCGAAACGGCCCACCGTGAACAGTACCGGCGTCCGTATATGAAGCCCGCCGACCAAAGTCACCCGAATAATATTTCAAATATACCGAAACGTCCGCCTCGACAACCTATACAATATATATGAAGCCCATTAGCAATAGGTTAATCAATTTGGATAAATCTAAAATAACCCAAACGAAAATCATAACCTATAAACGCGATTTCCCGACAAACCGTTCAATAGAAAATTACGAAATTTAAGTATGATGAACACTACGTAGAGACGAAGCTACTCACCAAAAATGGGTCCAAACCGACAATGGGAAGTCGACGAAATTGCCGGTCAAAGTTCGGTCGACATGATCCCTATCGCACAAACTGCGCCACTGCTGTAGTCGCTGACCCCTTGCGCGACCACCAGCGCCTCCACTTGCTCTGCCGACGATGACCCAACCTCTACACGTCACCGCTGTTGCTGTCTTTGCTCGTCGCCGCCGCCATAGACCCAAGACAGCGACCTCCGCATGGCCGTTCCTCTTTCTCGCGCAGCTCCTTCTCCCGACTCTCACACAGCTCCTCTCTCTCTCTCTCTCTTAGCTGACGACAATGGAGAAGTTGTGGCTTCGCGTGAAGAGAAGAGATGAAGTGGCTAGGTCAACGTCTCTCTATACACTGATATACATGTGTGTATACATATATACCCAAATTATATAAGTAACCCTTCAATTATCCAAAATCACAAAATGACCCCACCTCTATATAATTATTTGCAATAATTTATATAGGCATAAATAATTCAAAATTATAACGGACCAACTCCCAAATCTGATCACGCGAACTGGTAATTTCAGGGGACACCAATAACTAAAATAGTCCGAAATAATTATACCGAGATAGGAACCCAAACGTCGGAACACCTAACAAACCCGATCAAATAAAACGTGTCGCCATCCAGTCGAAGTACTAATGCAGAACGTTGAAACGAAACTACGTAGTCGGTAACAATAATTCGTGTAGTCATTAAGAGAAACCATAAAGTCTTCTAGTTGACTTTAAAACTAAACATGAAAAATTGAAAATCATGAACATGAACAAGTGACGTCATAACCGAAATTAAATTGAAAATAATTTTAGGAAAAAGAAAAATATAACACGAAGTGTTACAAGATATGTCTCTTTTGAGCGGTAACCATCAACATATTGCTCGATGTCCAACCTTTTATAAGATATGCTTGAAACATCATACCTACAAGGCACACCAGTGAGTTCCCCAACATTGCAACAACACTGCCTAAGGATTAAATTAACCACAAATGTCCCGCTATAGTCCATAACTTCATATTCATCCCCCTTGCAAAAATAACATTACAGTTCCTAGAATCTTGTAGGACCTCATTAACTTTCTTCATTATAAGTAGAGTAAGCCTAGACTCCCATGTGGTAGCTTTTTTATACCTCTTTTGCATTTTTTCCATCAACTTGCTCCTAATTGTATCAAGCAAAATCACTATGGGTTGTTCTCTCATATTACCTAGCCAATTGTTGAAAGATTCTACAAAGTTACTAGTCATCTGATCTGCTTTGGCATATCCATAAAACTTGTGTCTAGCCCACATTTCTACAGGATGGGCAAGCAACCAAGCATATGCTTCCACTGACACCAATCAAATTTCATTCATTGCAACATTGAAATGCTTCTCAGTATATGCCTCTGCTGCAGCACAAAACTGTTTTTTAAAATTCAAACCCAGAAACCTGCACTTGTAATTACTAAATATGTGTCTACCACATCTTCTATGTATCGACCCATTAATGTGTTCCAAAAGTGTTGGCTCTATTCCCTATAATATAATGTATTATTTAGATAAATTTCATAAAATAAAACAAAATTAAATTAAATAAATTGCAATTGAAATAAAACACATTGAAGGGTAAGGCATACCTTTTGCCCATGAGTAATGAAAGTCCACACTTTTCCATCATTAGCATTTCCAATGACATATTGCAGATTTTCCAAGAAGAAACTTTAGCTCTCTTTTGTCTCACTTTCAACAATAACAAATGCAAGAGGAAGAAATCCATTGTTTCCATCAATAGCAACAGCTGAAACAAATACCCCACCAAATGGACCTTTCAAATGGCAACCATCCAAGCCTATAAACGGTCTACATCACAACTTAAACCCTTGTTGCAATGCTGCAATTGAAATGAAAATTCGCTTAAAACAACATACGAGCGGTGGAACCACATGCCATTCAAGCTTCAGCACAATACCGAGATTCATTTTTCGCATTTCTTCACCAAACTTAGGTAATTTGGCATATGACTCAGCATGACTTCCACTATTTTCTAACAATGCCTTTTTTTTAGCTCTTCTAAGGGTCATCTCCGGAACCTCCACCCCATAATTCTTTTATATGTCAGCATACATTGCAACAACTATCATGTTAGGATTACTCTTCAATTGGTCTTTCATCTTTTATAGACCCAACCACAACCAGCATCAGGATTTTTCCTTTTTCTAATACAAGAATGTTCATCACCAACTGTTTTTATCATATATGTAATCCCATCTTTCAAAGGTGAAGCATGGACCCTCCAATTACATCCTTCAATAGAACAGTGTGTTGTAACTCTAGCTTTCTCATTTTTATCCCTCACTAATTTAAATCCCTCTTGGATAGTATAATCCCTAAGAACCGCTCTGAAATGGTGTACATCATTAAACAACAACCCCTTCACTAGTTTTATCTTTTCTCCAGAAACATATTCAAAGACTTTACCCTCAATTGAAAACCCAGGATTCTCCTCATCTAATGCATCTTCATCACTAAGTTGTGCAAGATATCGATAATCATCAGAGTTGTAATCAGACAATCCTTCTTCATCCCCAAAATCTTCCTCCTCCAAAATAATATTAGAATCAGAACCTATGCTATTATGACCCGCAAAGTCAACTTCCTCATTGAGGGTTGCACTTGTATCATTAAAATTAATGATACAAGATCAGTATTCCCATTCTCTTCCTCCATCACTTCAGTAAATTGAAACACTCATCTTCCGCAAAATAATAATGGACATTAAAATTGAAACACTCATCTTCACTCCAATCAAGATCAGTATTCCCATTCTCTTCCTCCATCACTTCAGTAGAGCCCATAATTCCAGACCTTCCACCTATGGTACTGGTTTGAGAATGGAAGTTCTCAACTTCCAAAAACACATCAAATGACCTATTTCCCCCATATAACTTAAACATTATTAAAACATCAGCATTCCCTTCCACTAACATCCTTTCCTTGGACCTAGGAATATAGCGATACAAATTCATGGATACACCTACTTGTGTAGATACCTTAGTTAATGATAACTCACAAGCGTCGGATATCAAGTCAAGGTAACGATACGAATCGGGATCCACATTCCTTACGATGTTTACAGCCTTATCATAATGGACATTAATATCATGCCCCTTTTCGGTTGTCATCACACTAAAAAAATATAGTTACAAAATGACTACATAGAAATTAGTCATTCAATACTATATCAACCAAATAAAAAAATAAATCATAAATTAGTTATCTAATAAATTTTGTGAAACTTCTTTTAATTTATATGATAATATATATGCATATCAATAGTACACATATACTAGAAAAACTAACAAAAATTATCACACATCTCTAAAGGATTTTTTTTTTCCAAAAAGAAATCATTAATTTAGTAAACAGCAGTTGATTATTTATAGTATGAACACGAATTTTACATTTTTCAAAACATGTTAATTGTTTCACTTATTATATTAGGGTAATATATAAAGTGTGAAATTACCCATATGATCAAACACTTCACTCCTTTAAAAGTATTAATTACACTTCCACCCCTTATTACAAAATATATATATATTACGAAAATTACAATTTAATTTTTTTCTTTATAAAATTCTAAATAAATACATAAAATTCGAAACAAACATATAAAATTCAAAAATATATAAAATTTAAAAAAACATATAAAATTTGAAAAAATATATAAAATTTAAAACAATATATAAAATTTAAAAAAACATATAAAATTCGAAACAAATATATAAAATTAGTAAACAATATATAAAATTCGAAAAACATATAAAATTCTAAAAAATATATAAAATTCAAATATATATAAAAAGTGTGATTGAAGTTTAAGTGGACAAGCCTCGGAGTCATTAGCCAATGTAACGGGTCCTCCCCAGCTCTCTGCAGAGCTATTTCAATGATCACGATGGCGACACATGCCCCACGATGGTGACCGAAATCGGAATCGAACCGATACTTTATTAAAACATTTTACTCAAAATTAAATATATTAATATTTTGATCAAAATTAATGGTTCGATTCCGGTTCTCATTTTTAAAGAACCGAAAGTAAAGTTTTATTTGGATAAAAATTAATATTTTGATCAAAATTAACGTTTCGGTTTCGATACTTTCGGTTCTTTAAAAATGAGAACCGGAACCGAATTGTTAATTTTGATTCAAATATTAATATATTCACAATGTTGTTCACTTTTGATTCCGACTGAAACCGGAATCGAACCGATACTTTCGGTTCTTTAAAAATGAGAATCAGCACCGAACCGTTAATTTTGATCCAAATATTAATATATTTAATTTTGATTAAAATATTTTAATAAAGTATCGATTCGATTCTGATTTCGGTCACCATCGTGAGACATGTGTCATCATCGTGACCATTGAAATAGCTCTGCAGAGAGCTGGAGATGATCCATTACATTGACTAATGACTTCGAGGCTCGTCCACTTCAACTTTAGTCATACTTCATATATATATATATATATATATATATATATATTTGAATTATATATATATATTTTAGAATTTTATATGTTTTTCGAATTTTATATATTGTTTACGAATTTTATATATTTTTTTCGAATTTTATATGTTTTTTTTGAATTTTATATATTTTTTCGAATTTTATATGTTTTTTCAAATTTTATATATTTTTTACAAATTATATATATTTTTTCGAATTTTATATGTTTGTTTCGAATTTTATGTGTTTATTTAGAATTTTATAAAAAAAAATTAAATTGTAATTTTCGTAATATATATATTTTGTAATAAGGGGTAGAAGTGTAATTAGTAATTTTAGAAGGGTGAAGTGTTTAGGCATATTGTTAATTTCACACTTTATATATTACCCTAATGTAATAAGTGAAACAATTAAAGGGGCATTTTAGTCATTTCACCAGTCCAGGGGGGTGTCATTGCAATGAAATTGAAACCTTAGGTAGCTATGGGACCGAAAAAGAATAACCTTGCATCTGATTGCAATAAATCCAAACCTCAGGGGTTGTGACTTCAAATTACCCTAAATAGAACAATCATATTGCAAGTTGCAGAGCTGTGTGTGAAATATGTCGGTGTTACTATCCTGCTAGAGAGATTATTTGGCTTTAGTGGTTGGGAAATGTGGATCCTTTATAAATTTCATTTATTTAAACTATAATGAAGTGGGCTATAGAACTATTCCCTAAATTTCAATGGAAATAATGTTATTTGAAATGCAAATGAAAAAAAAAAAAAAATTACTTTGGTCGTCTTCGTTTTCACAAAATTATATTTCATGGATTATTCGCATGGGTATAAAACATTACTATTGTTAAATAATGACAAGAGATCGTTAGTATGTAGATATGAAAATAAAAGTGTAATTTACTATTGTATAAAAATATAGTTAAAAAATGAAGTATTAAGGCTCTGTTTGATTCGCGGTCCGGTCTCATGTGGTCCGGTCTCATAATGACTTTTTTGGGACCGGACACTGTTTGGTAACACAGTTTCAAAAAAACAAGTAATTTGAGACAACAAAAAATGATGGTTTCAAGTGGTCTTATATACAATTGTCTTAACATATGGGATCATAATATTTGAAAAATATATATAATTTGAAAATAATATATAAAATTAAAAATAATATAAAAAATTTGAAATAATGTATAAATTTTGAAATATATATATAAAATTCAAAATTAATATATAAAATGCAAAAAATATATTTAAAATTTGGGAAAATAAAAAAATTCCAAAATAATAGAAAAAATAAAAAATAATGTATAAAATTTGAAAATAATATATAAAATTTGAAAAATAATATATTTTTTTTAAAATAATGTATTAAATTCGAAAAAAATATATAAAAATAAAAATTAATATATAAAATTTTAAATATATATATAATTTAAAAAATAATATATATGTTTTGAAAAATAATATAAAAAATTTGGAATAATGTATAAAATTTGAAAAAAATATAAAATTCAAAAATAATATACAAAATTAGATATATATATATATATATTTTTGAGAAAATATAAAAAATTTGAAAATAATATAAAAATTCAAAAATAATATATAAATTTAAAAAAATAATATAAAAATTCGAAATAATTTATAAATTTTGAAAAATATATTATTTTTGAATTTCTTATTTTATTTTCAAATATTTTATATTTTTTCAAATTTTATATATTTTTCATACTTAATATATTTTTTGAATTTTATATATTATTTTTTATTTTTGGTATTATTTTCCAAACATAAGACCAAACAGCTTGAATAAGACCATAAGACCAGACAACTTTACGAAACAAACTTTCAGAACACCACTCAGATAAGATCAGACCGGACCGCCTACCAAACGGGCCCTAAATACCCTATATAGAAATATAGTCATTCAATAGCATATCAACCAAATTAAAAAATAAATCAAACATTCAACTATCCTAATCTAATAACTAACTTATTTTGATTGTCATTATTCTCAACTTTGAATTCTCTCTTTAAATTTTTTCTCTTCCAAAAATACATATATAACTATAGAAACAAAAAGTTGATAAATAGGTATAAAATATTTACATATAAGAAAATCATAGATTACAATTCTTAAAGCCGTTGACAAGTATTTAGCAAAACCCTTATATCATTAGTTGTAGATAATAAGTTAGAAAAGGTACTAACATGTCCACGTTGAACACAAAGCCATATCTTCTCACTCCAGCTTCACAATCTCTAGTTGATAAATAGGTATAAAATATTTACATATAAGAAAATCATAGATTACAATTCTTAAAGCCGTTGACAAGTATTTAGCAAAACCCTTATATCATTAGTTGTAGATAATAAGTTAGAAAATGTCCTAACATGTCCACGTTGAACACAAAGCCAGATCTTCTCACTCCACTTCACAATCTCTAAAGTGAAGTAAATGAGACCAAAGAAGAGGGACACGACTCATATATGTTTGATAAAGGAAAATGTGTGGTTAGGGTTGTTTGGGAAGTGATAAGATATTTTGGTAGTGTCAAATCAAAGGGTATTTTAGTTTTTTAAATGATATAATGAATTTAGACATATAAAACATGATTTATTTCAGTTTAAGCTCTTAAGTAGAAGTATTTTAATAAATGCACATAAATATTATTTTAGTATTAATTTGACAAGGGAGGATATATTAAAAAATTTTATCTGAAAATAATTATGCAAAATCTTATTACTTTACCCATATAAACGCAGAGGGCGTAAACGAGCAATCTACCTCTTGACACCGAATTGTCCACTAAACACACACGGAGAGCCCCCAAACTCAGTCTTCTGTCAACTTCAGAATAACAAGCACTTTGACCTCAGTAATTGGTCATTCAGCTTGCGTGTTCGCTGTGCATTAACATTTTGGAGTTGAATTAATCAAAACTGTGGTAAATATACACCATGGTATATATGAAAAGGAAAAAAGGAATCTACTAATCAGATTGCTAGGATCAATGCACTGCACTGCACTGCATGCAGTAAAAAAAAATTTGATGCTCAAGAAATGCTGTGTGGTTATTATGTGCTTTGCATATTGAAATTACCTAAAATACGGTGAACTAAGTGTAGAGAAGGGGGTTGAATAGGTTTTTTATAAATTTAATGATCAATTAAAATTATTTGCGAAATATTTAATTTTAATCGAAATAAATAGTTCATTTAAAACTCTTTTCTTATATTAAAAATATTTATTAGAGATAAAATAATTTTTAATCAAAAATATATTTTAATAAAATAATAATTTTCAATTAAAATTTTTTTATCTTAATAAAAATAATAAATTATCATTAAATATATATTTTAATTAATATAATAAAATTATATTAAAATTAATTTTCTTTTAATAAAAACAAGAATTTGGTGGATAACCACTTGGTGATATCCTAAAATTAGTATTGTGATACCTAGAGTATGAACTAATGTGTAATCAAGTTAATATAGCAAGGTTGACACGTATAACCTAAAATTGATCGATCGCGTATCCCACCAATCGATCGGTGTAACCAAATGATCGTTCGAAACACGATAACCTAAAACCGATCGATCAATTAATCCCCCGATCGATCACTTGTACCATCGATCGATCCCGTACTGTTTCGATCAAACACTAGTGACCTAGGTTCGTGAATGTTTCTGAGGATAGTTTGTTGCTTGTACCACCGATCGATCGCGAAACCTTGAAACATGTATTCTGTGAGCATATTTATAATTTATGATTTGGTTATTATTGTTTATTACTCGATACAAATTAATTATGTTCACAATTAATATTAATCAAACAATAATATAATAACAGAATTTAAAGAAGTAAAATAACACATAGATTTTTATGTGGAAAACATTGGAAACGTTCCAAATAAAAATCACGGATATCCTCTAGTATCGATGCACTATAAATCAAGAGTTATATAGACTCTATGAAGGCGGGACATACAATAACTCTGATTTGCCATTCTACACTTGGCGTCTGAAAGTTGTTGATTCACTCGCGCTACCATGAAGCCTCCTGCTTCGATCTCCATACTCTGACAGCTCCACTTATCATGGATCGAAGCACACACACTGCAACGGATGGTGTGTAGATTTTTCAATATCTAGGTCATCCAACTATGCATAAAAATCTCAATGGTTGTAGCACAATTAGATAACCCAAAAAACTAGAGAGAACTAGAAGATGAATAATCACTCAATATTTTTCTCTCCGTTTCTCTGTCTGCAGAAGGATATTTTCTCATACACAATAATTTTCATGAATTAAATTTAAAAGAATGATCCCCACAGTGGTGAAATAAACTTGCTAATTTCTACAGCTGATCCACATAGTTTTCCGTGTTTTGTGAACATTCTCTATGGTAGACCAATCTCCCTTTTTCTATTTCATAGATCTAACTTTGTCATGCTAAATTTTTTTTTTTTTCATTTTTATCCCATTTTGTCTATTTAAGTCTCTGGACTTTCCAGCGGGGATTTTTATTCCCGACCAACTAGGCTCGAGCTTCTTCCATGTGATTTATGTTCATCAGTTTTCTCCCTTTTTTGGACTGAGGAACTACTTTTTGCATTTTTATATTTTATATATATCTTCAAATTTTCTCCGTACTACTCCTCTTCTCCCATTGTCATGGTTATACCGCTAATTTCTCAACTACATAGACAAAGCTTAATTAATTTTCCCATAGAGAGCATATGCATGCGCTTATAGGTCAAAACCATTCTTCTCGGTTTCAATTTCACTCATTTATTCACTCATGTGGATCATGTCACGCCCCAAATTTCCTAGGACTCTGAAACCCGAGCCTAAGAGCTAAGTGAGTAAATGTGGAAGTAAAAAGAAACGAGAACAATGACCTTCAATCATTAAACACCCACAAAAGGGTAAAAATGTCATTTCACCCATACAATATGACAAGAAGATCAATCGGGATCAAAGTAGGAGCAAAACGAAACAAACGGTATCTTAAACGGACTGTTTAAGCACCCGTGCCCACCCAAGGGTAAAATGGTCATCACAGGAATAAAGTAGTGATTTCAAGGTATAAATACAAGGTTTGGACCTAAAATAAGTTATATGAATAAACGGAACTAAATTTGAAGTTACGAGACGGAAACTACAACATTTTGAGAAATCGGTCGTCGTGACGTGCCGAGGCTCAAAACGTACCGTCACTTTCAAATGACCATTACGCCCTCAAAAATGACTCAAATTAAGTGATTTGAAAGCCTAACATCAAGATATTTAAGTCAAAGTTCTAAAAATATAATGATCACCTGAATCCAACATCTGTAGCTCCAGATATGACTAAAAGAGTGAAGGAGTGTCGAAATAGGATCGGACTAGAACACCCTGGGGAAAAATCAGTCGACTGACCAGGAAATCAGTCGATTGATGGCCCCCATCAGTCGAATGACCAATACCCATTAGTTGACTAACCTGGACAGAAAATATTTGGCGATTTGCCAGTCGACCGACAAGGGCTGTCAGTCGACTGACGAGGGCCATCAGTCGACTGACCAATACCCATCAGTCGACTGACCTCACCAAAACTTTTTACAGCTATTTTCCAGTCGACCGACAAGGGCCTTCAGTCAACTGATGAGTGCCATCAGTCGAATGACCAATACCCATCAGTCGACTGACCTCACCAGAACTTTTTACGGCTATTTGCCAGTCGACTGACGCAATTCCGTCAGTCGACTTCCGGACCTGGAAACGCTTAAATTGATCCTCAACTCACCGTAACAACTATGTATACATGCTGATGTTTGTATATATTCTTATTTAGGTCCATACTCCAAATTATATTCATCAAACTTAATTTCTTAAACCAAAAACCCTCTTATAAGGTTTATTAAAGTTATCCGTCTTGCCCCCGGTCTCGGTTTTAAATATCGCCGATTTCTAAGACTCAAAATCTTTGTAAAATGAGTTTAAGATCATTTCTAAAACAAGGAAATTTACCGGGCTACGGGGGTGGGCGAAAACGGGTTTTTCCATTCAAATCGAAAAGGATTGGTTTTGAAAACCTAGAAAAATGTTGTTTTCGGCCAAACACCTAATACTCACATTTCATGGAAATAATCGATTTCACATTCACAACTCTAATGAAAGGATTCAATAATGACATTTAAAGCGCTCTAAGGCGAAACATGTTATAGTTTGTTCAAAATACAAATTTGTACAATCCGACACCGAAGTGCCCCAAAAGAATATAATCCCCGCGCATAACGCTCCAAGGGATGTACATAAACCATAACACCTCGACTAACATACTAGCCTGATCAAAATAACATAGTTTTACAAGTTTGATTTACATGGGCAAAATGAACATATTAATACATGTCTATCGACCTAATGCCCAACAAAATATGAGTATGGTCCGCCTCCCATGCACAAAAGGGGCAGACATACAGTCACACGTCCATGGAGAGACTACAGAACTCTCCCAACGAGATCATCACCTAAAAAATATATAAGGCGTGGGGTGAGCTCATTAGCCCAGCAGAGGAAGCGTCATTGCCTCCATCTCGGTAGTC
This sequence comes from Cornus suecica, assembly GCA_963922005.1. NCBI lineage: Eukaryota > Viridiplantae > Streptophyta > Magnoliopsida > Cornales > Cornaceae > Cornus > Cornus suecica. The sequence continues at coordinate 25,742,754 of OY998244.1, forward strand.
CGAGTGGTTCAACCCAACCAAGGTTCATGCCACTAACCCTAGGACGATCTCTTGTTTCACATGGATCTCACGCCAATCCAGAACCCCATCTAACCCAATAATTAAGTTTCCCCAACATGCTCACAACATAATTTTCAACAATTATAGCTTGTTTCAACATCAATATCATAATCACATATATATGATAGTGTAATATGACTCAACACACCCCATATTACACGCTTGCCCAATATAAGTTAACGAATACTCACTCTACTCATTTACAACGAGAAAGAGTACCGCATCGATTCTTCCCAAGTGATTTTGACAATTTTCACTTTCAACAAGGAAGACGGTTACACGAGATGACCCGTGGCTAAAGATTCGTATAACGAATGCAATAGACGACCCACGACTTTAAGAATGAGACATCTTACCCTATACCCCATTCCCGGCTCATTATTTCCGTAGGTTGGGAACACCCCCTGGCCAGTTGTTACGACGATTCGACACAAGACTACTTACACATATGAATACATAACCCGTATAAACCTACACCCATGTTTTTGACACTACATGGTGTACCCCAAAATGCATGAAGGTTCTTAATCATAACCACATGCCATCACAATATATGATTCTATCAAATAACATTATATTGGATTCAATTTATCACAAGGCTCACAATTTAACATTTGTTAAGTAATAAATCACAACATAAATTTATATCACAAAATTATGTTCTCAAAGGCCTAAATCATAGTCTAAGCTATCAAGACCAACTCGCATATATATATGGCATATATACACATAGACGCACACACCCTCATACAAAGACGAACACAGATCGTTTTTCCCCTACCTCAATTCCAAGCAAGAGCACCAAGAATGAGTAAAGGCTCCCAAGAGTGAGTCGAATCAACCCAACACCCTCCAAAGCCAACAATAAGTTCAATTCAACCGGTAGCTAAGCTTCAATACATTCTTAAGCAAGAGCTATAGATAAGACAACCCCATAATCAAAATTTAAAGACAAGAATTCAAGAATAGAAATTAGGGTTTGAAACTAGAACTTCCAAAGGAGGAAAAATCACTTACCAACCTTTGGCTCAAAAGGAAGCTTAAAGCACCAATATCAATTTTCATGCACAAACCTCCTTCAAATTCCCATCAAAAGGAAGAGAGAATTTCACAACTTGAAGAAGGAGTGAAGTGAGGGAGAGCTAGAGAGAAATGTGTGAAGGATAGAGAGGTTTGTGGTGAATGAGAGAAATGTCTTCCACTTTAGAAGACAAGAATCAATACATAATTGTGTATATGTATAACTCATAAATGAGTGTTCTAATTCAAGGGTTGATATTGAAGTTGGGATAAAAAAAGGTTGATCTAAGGGTTCACCTCTTGAGAACACAATCCCACATACAACATGTAGAGAATGTCCACTAACTCACTTCATAATCCAAGGGTTCACAATAAAGATGGGGAAAAAGAAAATGAATCTAAGGGCTAGGAATAAGTCTTGCCATTGGAAGACTTATTACATTACTCACAAAACCCATTAATTTGGCAAACAATGACTTATTATCCAAGGGCTTAGAATAAAGATGGGAATCAATAAACCATCCAATGGTTGATAAAAAGTCTTGCCAAGTGGAAGACCAACAATAATGGATTATTCCATTTAAGGGCCAACCAAACAAGGCCTTATGATCCAAGGATCTAAAACAAAGATGGGAGAATGAGATCAAGGGCTAGGAATGAGACACCACATGAAAAGTGGAAATGACCAAATTATTCCCAAGTTAGGGTTATTCACAAGAGTGCCATCAAGACTCTTAAATACCCTTTTACCCGTTGTCATCCTCTCTAATTACCAACATGCCACTCATGCCCTAATTCTTACCCAAAATCTCTACACTTTCCACTAATTGCTCAAAATTTAAAATTACTCATTTACCCCTCGATCATTTCTTTCCCGAAATCATTTTTAATAATTTTCATTATTTTGAAAATGAAAATACAACATGCATGGCATGTTAAACACATAAACAAATTAAGCACATAAGCACATAATTGTTTAAATAAATGTTTTAAATTAAGACGTAAAAATACCGAACGTTACAGACCACATCTTAAAAATTCAATTTAATCATACTATTAAATAATCATGAGTGGGGTAATTACATACATAATATCTTTCTAGTCATAACATGTACACAAATCAACTCATACTTGACTCTAATCACATATTTTTAATGAAGAACTAAATAAAAAAAATGCATGATAATGTATCAATTCTAGGATAAAGTATAATGTAATATATTCTTAGAATGATACATATGAAGACATCTATTCTAATTAGAACATACCACTAGATTTCATAAGACTCGCATGCTTTTGAAAATCTTATGATTTTTTTGAGATGTCTGTCAACTGAGAATCTATGCAGATAAACTCTAGACCTTTCTCAGAACAAAGTTTAGGAAAAATGTAATAACGATTATCAGATGTACGTACACCTTCCATAACACAATTTTCAAAAGAATCAATAATAGAACATTTATCGGAAGTGAAATTGACATTATGATTATTATTGCATATTTGGCTAATGCTAAGCAAATTAGCCTTTAGGCCCTCAACATAATAAACATCTTCCAATCTAGGTAGACCAGAAGCAATAATGGTGCCCTTATACCTAAAACTTTAGATTTTTTCCCATTACCAAAATAGGAGTTCCAACATTATTGTCCTTGAAATCACCAAACAATGACTTGTTTCCAGTCATGTGCCTAGAGCATCCACTATCAAAACACCAAGAACTAGAATCATGTGCTTTAAGGGCAGTATTGGCAGCAAAACAATGTAACTCACCTTTCTTAACACATGTCTGTTTAATTTTCGGTGTTCTACTTGCCAATTTACACAAATTTTTTACCTCTTCACTCAAAACCCTAATTTGATTTTCAATATTGGGTCTTCTTTGAGTTCTTTGATTCATCTTTGATTTCAAACTATTTCCTATTAATTTTGAACAGCAGGGTCGAATGTGACCTTTCACTCCACAATGATGACATATAGGAACAAACCTTTAAAACCATTATCAAAATTCTTCTAATACTTATAGGTAAAGGAAGATTTATTCTCAACCCATTTTCTAACATAAGATTGGACATTAGAATTCTTCTTAATAGGAGGAATGCTTTCTTTATTAGAATTAACTTGAGAAGAACTAGATGCTACATGAGAAGCTCTAACAAAGTAGTTTTGGGAATGATATTTGAATTACTCGTTGTTCCTACAAATCCCAATCCTTTAGTATTTCTCATATATTTACCTATACTCAACATATGATCAAGTGTAAGGGTTCCACTAGTTCATTTATAAATAGTTGAGTTAACATCCTTAAATTATTTTTCTAAAACCTCAATTCTCGTAGATTTCTCAATCACATCAGATCTTAGATTGACTAATTCCTTATTGAGATCATTTACACTCTTCACAGCCTGCTTCCTTTCTTTCTCGGACTTAATCAATTCTTCAGACCATTGATCTTTTTGTGTCTGAAGCTGATTTAGGGATAAAGTAGTATTAGTTAATTCTTTTCTTAATGATTGTGATTCCTTTTCAACACTTTTTGATTTAACTATACATTTAGATAATTATTGACTGAAATGTGTGGAATTTTCATAAAGTTTATTGTATGCATCTTCTTACGAATCCCCACGATCTTCATTATCCTCAGAATCTTCATTCCCATGCATTATCCATCTTGTAGCAACTTCTACAAATTACTTACTTTGCGCGGCTAACACGGTTAAATTCTTATACTCATCTTCCAATTCAGACTCGACATAATCACTAGCTGTATCATCATATGATCTATCATCCCATGTAACAGCTAGACCTTTCGTTCTTTTTAATTTATTAGCGCACTCCGTAGCTATGTGACCAAAACCTTCACACTCAAAACATTTAGGTTTCTTCTTGTTAGGGTCATACTTGTCATTCTGATTTTGGACTTTATTTTTATTTTTAAAATAATATGATTTATCTCTAAATTTTTGTCTTTTAATCATTTCTTGACCACAAAAAGATTTTAAAAACTTATAAAACTGTTTCATGATCATGTCAAACTGTCTTGAATCACTATCACCTTCCTCATCAGACTCACTAAGAACCTCCTTAGTGGTTTTAAAAGCTATGCTTTTTTATTTTACACTACTAGACTTCTTAGGGGGATTATTAAACATCTCCATCTCATAGGATTTAAAATTTTCAGCCAATTCTTCAAGTTTAATTTCTTTAAGACTCATAACTTCCGACGTGACAATAACTTTAGACCTAAAACATTCAGGGAGAGACCTATGAATATTTTTTACTATAGTAGTATTAGGAATAGGCTCTCTTAGATTGTGACAGCATGTTACTATGTCAGTTAATCTAGCCTCAATGTTAGCATTGACTTCATCCTCTTCAATCTTAAGCTGTTCAAATTATGAGTTCAAAATTTGAAGTTCTGATTGTTTAACTTTTGAATTTCCTTCATGAGTAACTTGAAGAATATTGGTAGGTGTCAGGTGCGTGCAAAATATGTGGTTAAAAATGACATCTTATCGACACTTTAGGTTTTACCCCTTCTATAAGCGCACAGATCAATTGTAGACAATTTTACTTGAGTAGGGGAATATCAATCGCACATAGATGAGGATTGTTCACTTCAATAGTCTAAAAACACTGAATTATATTTTTCCGAAAAGAGTTTGGTTTTGTGAATTATCTAATACTAATAAAAATAAAACAAAAGGCAATAATGAATAATGGTTGTGATTCAGAGAGAGAGGAAACTATGGTTTCCTCACTCTACCACTAATCGCATAATATAGTTCAGATTATATATCAATTGCATGAAGGCGATTCATTGAATGTGAATTAGGTCACACCGTGTCAACAGTTTGACCCCAAAAAGGATTACTCTCAACCGAATCGCAACAATCCATCTAAAGACTAAATAGATTAGTGCATGGAAACTACTAACATAAAGTAAATACAGAAAAGTAAATTAAAGCATGAAATAAACTAAAGCATGTCTATATCAGTTTGTCAGGGCATGGCCCGTGTCAACCTAGGGTTTCGAGTTTTATGACCACTATTGTGTAGAAAATCACAGATTAAGCATCCGAGTTCCAGCCCATAGTGAATAATTGTGATTGTGTAAGATAAATATATTCAAAAAGTCTAAGACAAGAATCAATTCAAATATATAAACTTGTATCACAAATAAAAATGGTCTCTCATCTAACACAATCATCACAGTATAGTCACAGTTTCCCTTTCTACAATTGAATATAAAATTAGAACGACATTACTTGGCTAGGGTTTTGCAAGAAAACCCTAGATACCGAGTTAGTTGATCATGGCGGAGAGAGTCTGCATTGTCGGTATAGAAATGCTTTCTGTGGCCTTCTTTTTTGGATCCCTAGGTCTTCAATGGTGGTTCTCTTCAATGGAAGCAAGTCTGAACTTTGAACGTGAGAACTCTATGAATGAACGTGCGTGAAAATCAGAACCAAAACTCTAAACCTAACCCTCTCATATTTATAGACAAGTGAGGGAAACCCAAATGGTTGCCCTTTTCTCTAATTTCATAATACATGAATTATGTCTCTAAAATTTGATGTAAATATGTGTATAAGCCTGTATATAGAGGTCTGGAATCACCGATCACTTAAAATATCGAAGTAGGGTCAAAACTGGAAAATTTTGAAACAACTCTGAAATAACTTCTACACGTAAAGGGTTCACGTGGCCACAAGGTGGGACCTACGATTGGGAGTAGGTATAGAGCGTAGGGTCCCCCTTTGGCTCATAAACCAAAATGTAGCTCAAGTCTAGTTTGCTTCTTTTTCCCTCTGACGACGTAGGGTATATGCATCTTTTGCTGTAAAAACTCATTTTTTCATATTTGAGCTAGACTGGTCGCCTTTAACTCCCGATGCTTTTGGGTGAAGTAATAATGTTTAAAAATGACATTTTTGCCCTTCGGTGAGATAATGATGTTGGGAAATGATCATTTTGCCCTCTGTTTGGTCTTCTTTGCTCTAGCACACCTCTTGATTCCTTTATCGAGATAGAAACGAACACGAACTCAGTTAATTCATCGAGATTAGCTCTATTTCTTCATTAAGCTCCTGAAACATGATTTCACATACAAATGGGATAAAAATACCAAGTAACGAAATGTAAATACATAACAAACACATGATAGGAATGAAAAATGACCAATATTAAGCACCTATCACACCCCCAAACTTATATATTGCTAGTCCCTTATCAATAAATTCAGAGAGAACTAACTCGGAAGAGTCTTATTCCATCTAACCTAATCCATTGTTTTCATGAGGGTCAACGATTACACTTAGCATGTGTAACAAGCCTTTTAAACCCCTAGGTTACCCTAGTGGATGAGTGAAGTCTCGTGAAGGTTTCTAGTGATGGTACCTACAAACATCTCAATTCTTTTATAATTACGCATTCATTAGTTCACACACACAAGTCAAATAAGCTATGATACAACACACAAGATAATATGAATGAAAATAATCCTACTCACTACCAAACAACAATTATATCAAGCTTCATGTTATGAATGGTCCCTCCTTAAGTGAATGATTTTGCTACTTTCTACTTAAAATCCAGACAACCTTCCGTGATTTTATGAACATTCAACTACAATATTACAACTTCTTTTCTTCTACTTCATTGATCAAACTTTGCCATTTTTAGTAAAAACGTACTCTTTCCATCTTTCCAGTTTTCATCCCCTTTTGTCTTTGTAATCTCCGAACTTTCCAAAGAGGATTTTTAGTCCCAACCAACTGGGCCCGAGCTTCTTCCATGGGATTTATTCTCATTAGTCTTCTCCCATTTAAATGCGAACAATGATATTGGTGATACCATGGCCCGGTTACTCAGATCAAAGAACTGCTTTTTGCATTTTATTTTCTCAAAAATGTTTTTCGATTTTCTCCATTTCAACCAAAACAACTCCCCTTCTCCCCTTTTATTGCGGCAAAATTATTTTTCAACTATATAGTAAAAAATTAACCTATTTCTCATAGTGAATGTGTGCTTGTGTTTATATGTCAAAGTTGTCTTTCTTAATTTCAATTTCACTAATCACTCACCCATGTAAACCACATCACTTCACTAACTTGATCTAATCATTATTCTCATGAGCAGGAACATCCCATCACATACTACTTATGTATCATAAACATAAACTTAATGAGCTCATCATGCGAAACACTCATGCGTAAAAACAAAGAATTTCTTTAAAATTGTCAAAAAAGTTTTTTTTATCATTATAACCTCACCCCAAACTTAAATAAGATCATGTCCTTATCGTAAAAAATAAAGAATGAGAACAGATACAGTTACCCTTGAAGTACAGTCCTGGATCTATGAAGTGCTTAATTCCCTCCCCCAAACTTGATTTGGACTACTTATAAAGATTGACAACAAACATATACCAACATCATAACAAGGGAAAATAAACTGTAAAAAGAATATCGATGAATTAACGCACACAATTTTCATGAGAAGTTTAAACTTCCTCTTTTTGGAATTTTTTTTTTCAAAACAAAAATCATAAAAAAAAAATAGACGTGGCTTTAAAACCTAGTCCGCCTCTTCTTCTTCATTACTTGACACAACACTCTTCAACCATATCCAGTAATCTGCAGTCTCTTTCAACTTCTCTAAATCTTCCTTCGGATATATTTTCATAATTGTCCATCTCATCTCATCCAATTCCTTCATTTTATCACCCAACTGCTTAGCAATGATCTTTGATAGTAAAAACGGGTATGGAAGATAATATTCAAATTTATAGGCACCCACCCATTCTCTACTCACAATTGCTTGTGCAAATGACATCTCAGCAATAATCAATGTTGGAACACACACTTTATACCCATGAGTTAGGGCATACAAAGTTCTAAGCATAGTGTGATCTCTTGCACTAGTTCGATTATTAGGCCGAAGTTGAGCCGCAATGATACAATCCAAATAAAGCAGATCCAACTTGAACCACCAATTATCACACATCTTATCTCTCGGATCTGATACTACACACAATTCCCGAATCATCTCCTCATCCTTATGTGGCCATACCACAAGATGTTCATTCAATATTCCTTGTAAGTTTGCCAGAGTACCAATTGGTATATTCCATGCATCGACAATACTTTTTCTTCCAATCACAACAGGAGGACTCCACTAAGTCTCTTTAGCCTTAATCACCTCAAATCTTGGTGGTCCTGAAATTATCATATTTTCATATAATTTTCGGAGCAAGGCCGGATACACCTTTTCACCCGCTGGTTTTTCTACACTCTTCAATCCTCGTTCTCTAAGGTTTTTCCTTCCGAGTGCAACTAATACTCGATTCATCCTCTCTGAACGAAATATCTCTTCAAATAGCAACCGACACTGCAAAAATTATTTTGGTGTGGTTCGACTTCCCTTCTGACTCGTAACTCCTTTATTCGTTCTTTTCATGACCACATATGGTTCCTTCCTTTCTATGAATTCTTCCGGGTCAGAATAATCTTCATTAGCATTATCCATTCTAACCCTCCTCGAAATAGAAAAAATAAAAGAAGAATAGAAGAAAAATACCTAATCTAATGCTCACTCCTTGAGAATTGTGAATTATGTCTACCCTATGGATGTATTTATAGATGGATGGAGTAGAATTAAAAGAGAAAAAGGATTTAAAACCGTTAATTGACAAGGAAAGGGGAAGCAATAACTAATCCAATTTCTATTTCCAATCCGTCTTCTTAAACAAATTCTACAAAAATTCTACACAAATTTCTAAAAATAACTTAAACAAATCCTAATACAAGTATAAGGATTTTCAATTTTGCTAGCCCACCCACATACTACCCTACGCTTCGGCTTAGGATAGGGTTTAAAATAATTTTTTTTTATTTTTTTATTTTCTTTTCATGACACACTTTCCATTCCATTTCACGATAACCGACGCACCCCCAAACTTAAACACACACATGTCCTCATAGTGCGAAAATAAAATCACACATACTCAATGTAATAAACATAGTAAGGCACGTATATCAGTAAAAGCAGTGAAAAACTATCATTTTATATAAAAGCAAAAATATCACAAACAGTTAGAGATGATCATTAAAGTGGTCACAAAAGATCAAACATTGATTCTTCGCTCTACGATTGATCTGTACTGTGGACAGCTAAAACAAGAAATCCTAAAAACAAAATAAAATAAACAAAACTAAACTACAACTACATAGCATTAACTAGAGATGGCTGTGGTGGTGGAACTGTCACTCTGATGTGTCGCATCATAATATCCTACCAATCCATCATCTCACGGTACTCACGCTATCGGGCCTGCCTCTCTTATCCAAATGAGCGCTTTAATCCCTCAATACGTCCAATCAACTGGTCGTACTGAGCCTGAGTCATCACAATAGCACCCCCAGCTGGGGCCTGTGGCGCATTACCTCCTAAAGCAGCCTCCTTAGCCCGTGGCACCTCCATCTCAGGTATTTATTCCAGCATAGCCTGCTCTGCATCATCCTCCTGTGCACCTGGCAGTAATACTCCTCCTAATGATGATGACTATTTCAGACTTGATCTTAAAATTTTTCAAAAACCGAATTACACTACTATTTTACAACTACAAACTAAGATCAAAAGCTACTCTTTATCACTTAGTACCGATATTTAACGTCGTTGGCTCGACGTTGCCGCCTCTCAGTACTCAGGATCAAAATCATCTGGCTCCGGTGCTGGTTCTATTAAATCAATTGTTTCAACAACACTCTCTGTCGGCTCAACTTCGATATAATGGTTCAAACGCTAACCATTTACAACAAATTGCTTTCCTTTGTCAGGGTTGTCAAGTTCCACCGCTCCATGGGGTAAACCCATCTTGATTGGAGCTTACTAGGAAACAATTTGAGTCTCGAATTGAGTAACCACACTTTCTAGCCAACTTCAAAGCTTTTCTGTCTAAAATGTCTGTCGTGGAATGCTTTGGTTCGGGCTTTATATATTCTAGAATTCTCATATGTGTTGTTCCTCAATTCTTTAAGCTCTGCGGGTTGGAGGTTCCTCTGAGCGCCCGATCTTTTGATATCAAAAATTCAATCTTCCGATCACCCAATATGCTCTGTGCTCGATTTCCATAGGGAGGTGACACGCCTTACCATAGACCAATCTATATGCTGACATACCAATCGGTGCCTTATAAGAAGTCATGTATGCCCACAGTGCATCATTTAACCTTCTCGACCAATTCTTCAAATTAGGATACACCGCCTTTTCAATAATGTTCTTGATCTCCCTGTTCGAAACCTCCACTTGACCACTCGTCTGTGGGCGATATGGCATTCCAATTCTATGAGTGACACCATACTTCTTGCAAAAGGCCGCAAGAAACTGGTCGTCGAAGTGGCTGCCGCCATCACTGATCAACACTCGTAGCATACCAAATCTAGAAAAGATATTGGATTTAACAAAGTCCTCAACCACAATATGATTCGCATGCGACATGGCAACTAAAATTACCTAGACGATAGTGAAAAAAACCTAGAAGGGGGGGTGACTAAGCTTTTTGTCAATTTTATGATCAATTAAAATTATTTAGCGGAAATTCAGTTTTAACTAGTCACAAACCCTAATTTTCAATTTAATTCTAAAAATAGATCTTATCGAGCAATATCAAACAAACATCAATGTAGTGCAGAAAATAAAGCAAGAGATGACACAGAGAATTATACAAGGAAAAACCAAGGAAACGTTCCAAGGAAAAAACCACGGGTACACTTGGGTACCGATGCAATATGAATCAACAAGTACAAACTTTATGAGAGTTTTAGACTTACAATCACTCTTGATATGCCTTCCTCTACTCGTGGTCTGAAACCTATGAATCACTCGTGCTTCACGAAGCACGCTTGTTCTGCCAGACACTATGAGAGACTCACAAATCATGCCTGATTTGCCTTTCTTTACTCACGGTTTAAAATCCTCAAATCGCTCCGTACTCGAACAGATCAAAACAACCTCATTACAATAAATAGTGTGTGAATATTTCAGCAACTATACCATTCAATCGTAGATGTAGAAGCACAATTGAAGACGCCCAAAAACAAGAGAGAACTTATATATCTCTAATCACTCAATGATATTTTCTCTTTCTATATCTATTATCTCTATAGAAGAATAAGAACGATAGAATACTGCAGAGATCTCTCAAAGACGTTACCTCCTCTCTTGTAGAACTTGTTATTTATAAACCATGTTGAGGAGAATCCCTAACCTTACCCTTTTTGTGGAATTTCACACTCAACTGAGCCAAACCCTTTAATCTGAGGTATAATATATGATATACACGTTCTTATAGGTGTCAAACTCAAGGTCATCTGGGTCAACACGAGTCAATTTGAGTCAAAATAAAATTTCAGCCCGATTACGAAATTTCTAGTTTTTTCTGCAGGACAACTCCCACTCTTTTGATCATATCTAGAGCCACACATATTGGATTGAGACATGTAATATATCATTTAAAAGCTGACTTCAAGCTCTTGATGATAGGCTCAAGAATTACCTTATTTCGACATACACTTGGGACCTACGCTTGGGTGTAGGTCTAGGGCGCTGGGTCCCCTCCCAGCTCTAAAACCACAGCGTAGGTCAGAGCCAATTTGTCTTGTTTCAGCATCTGACAACGTAGGTATGTTGCATCTTTTGCAGTTTTTTCATATTTGAGCTAGACTTGTTATCTCGAACTCCCAGTACTTTTGGTTGAAGTCATGATGTCTGGAAATGACATTTTTTCCCTTTGATGAAGTGACGATGTCTGAAAAATGATGATTTTGCGCTCCGGTAGCTTTATTTGCTTTGACACACTCCTTGACTTCTTTTTTTGGGGATAGAAACGAACATACTCCTTGTCCCCCTCAAACAAAATATTTCTCCCCCTTACTTAATACTTCTCCCCCTTACTCAATATTTCTCCCCCTTTTTGTCACTAAAATGACAAGGAACAATACAAATAATCAAAGCACATGAGAGAAAAAAGGAAAAGCCTCAAGATGAACACAGAGGGAAAAGATCACAGAGGATACTCAAGAGAATCTAAGTCAAGCACTAAATACTAAGATAAAATACTCTATTAGAATATATCTAGATTATCAATTAACATAAATCTCTACAATACATGAACTTAAGACTAATGCATGAATGTAAAATGCAAACCAACTAAAAATCTTTTTGTTCTTAGAACCATGTGAGAATGGCAGTAGAAAAAATGAGTTAGTCATTAACATATCATATACGCATATTTGACTTAGCTATTATACACATGATAGTGAAAAAATTCAGCACACCTACCTTGTAGATATAAACAGTCACAAAGCAAGCTTTACATAGCATTTGTATATATAAAAAATATTCAGGTGCAAGTAAACCCTAAGATGAAAGCAATACGTATTAATTTTGATAATCTTCTTCACTAATCATGATGATACTACAGTCCAAAACCTAAGCTAGAAATGAAATCATTCACTTGGACCTTATTGCTTATTTTTTTTCAAAAATAATATCCTATTGTCACACAATTTATTCTTTGCACCTTTTCAACTTTTTCACTAAATCCCTTTTTGTCCTTCTAAGCTCCGGACTTTCCAGCTAGGATTTTTAGTCCCAACCAACAGGGCATGAGCTTCTTCCATGGGATTTATGCTCATTAGCCTTCTCCCCTTTTTACGCGAACACTCAATGCTTACTGAGGTAAGAGGCCCGGTTATTCAGATCAAAGAACTACTTTTTGCATTTTTATATTTTAAACATCTCATTATTTTATCTTTTCAACTCACCACAATATTCATAAGAATGCGAAAAATATTTCAAACCATAGATCAATCTAGCATAGCTCATGAACCTACATATCACTTCGGATTAGATGAAAAAGACTAAATGTTTCAAAAAGTATTACAGTCATCTCCAAAGTAAACCAAGCACCCAAAGTTGATGAGTTCCAAAAATAATACTTAAACTGTCAAGTGAACAACTCATAACCTCAGGTCAGACTAACAACTCCAACTCTCATAAGCATAATAAGAAAAGTAAATATGAGAATAAAGTGAAATATGATAATCATTTATACCCTTAGTCAAGGTCAACATGGTAAAAAATTTGTTTTTAATTTTTATGAAATTTTTGTCATTAGGATGCATGCATGAATAATCCTAATAGTAGCAAAACATGATGCATGCATAAAAAATAAAAATGTATTCAAAAAAAATGCATGATGATGTATCAATTCTAGGATAAAAGATAATGCAAGATATTCCTAAAATGATACATATGAAAACATTTATTCTAAGGAGAACATGCCACTAGATTTTCTAAAATGCACATGCTTTTGTAACTCTTATGATTTTGTAGAGATGTCTGTTGACTAAGAATCAATAGATATAAACTCATAACCTTTCTCAGAAATAGAGTCATGCGCATGGAAAAACCAAGGAAACGTTCCAAGGAAAAAACCACGGGTACACTCGGGAACCGATTCACTATGAATCAACAAGTATATACTCTATGAGAGTTTTAGACTTACATTCACTCCTGATCTGCCTTGCTTTACTCGCAGTCTGAAACCCTTGAATCACTCATACATCACGAAGCACTCTTGCTCCGCTAGACACTTAGAGAGATTCACAAATTACGCCTAATTTGCCTTTCTCTACTCGCGGTCTGAAATCCTCGAATCGCTCTATACTTGAACGGATCAAAACAATCTCGTTGCAATAAATAGTGTGTGAATTGTTTAGCAACTATACCATTCAATCGTGCATAGAAATCGTCGATGTAGAAGCACGATTGAAGAGGTCCAAAAATAAGAGAGAACTAGTATATCTCTAATCACTCAATGATATTTTCTCTCTCTATATCTATATCTCTACAAAAGAATAAGAATGATAAAATACTGCAGAGATCTCTCAAAGACGTTACCTCCTATCTTATAGAACTTGTTATTTATAGACCATGTTGAGGAGAAACCCTAACCTTACCCTTTTATGTAATTTCACACTCAACTGAGCCAAACCCTTTAATATGATGTATAATATATGATAAACACGTTATTATAGGTGTTTAGGTTGAACTCAAGGTCATCCGGGTCAACACGAATCAATTTGAGTCGAAATAAAATTTCAGCCCGATTATGAAATTTCCAGTTTTTTGTGTAGGACACCTCACACTCTTTTGAACATATCTGGAGCTACACACATTGGATTGAGACATGTAATATATCTTTGGAAAGCTGACTTCAAGCTCTTGACCGTAGGCTCAAGAATTAGCTTATTTGGACCTATACTTGGGACCTACACTTGGGCGTAATTCTAGGGCGTAGGGTCCCCTCCCAGCTCTAAAACCACAGCGTAGGTTAGAGCCAATTTGTCTTGTTTCAGCCTCTGACAACGTAGATATGTTGCATCTTTTGCAGTTTTTCATATTTGAGCTAGACTAGTCATCTTGAACTCCCAATGCTTTTGGTTAAAGTCATGATGTCTGGAAATGACATTTTTGCCCTCTGGTGAAGTAGCGATGTCTGGAAAATGACGATTTTGCCCTCCTGTAGCTTTCTTTGCTTTAACACACTCCTTGACTTCTTTCTCGAGATAGAAACGAACATACTAAAACGGTCTCATGAAGTCAATGCCGCAGACGTCAAATAACTCAACCACCAAAATAGGATTCAGTGGCATCATGTTTCGTTGAGATATGGATCCCCAACTTCTGATAGCTCAAACAAGATTTGCAAAACTCGAACACATCCTTGAATATGGTGGGCCAATAAAAACCGCTCTGTAGGACTTTGTCAGCTGTCTTTTGAGCACCAAAATGCCCTCCACACTCTAGAGTAAGACAGAATGTCAGTATGCCTTAAACTTCACTTTCTGGAACACATTTATGAATTATCTGATCTAGGCAATATTTGTACAATCATGAATTGTCCCAGATATAAAATTTTACTTGGCTGAAGAAATGATCATTCTCATGCTTAGACCATCCATTAGGAATTTTACCTGTGGTTTTATTGTTGACAATATCTGCATACCGCGGTATCTGTTCCATAACAGCCACCCTGAACAGATGTTCATTCGGGAACTCATCCTTAAGAGGAGTATCGTCCTTTGTGGACTCAATGACAATTCTTGACATATGATTAGCTACAACATTCTCCATACCCTTTTTATCTTTGATCTCCAAATCAAATTCTTGTAACAACATATCAAAAAGGCATCATACACCTTAGGAATGTCGCTGGCGCATTACATAAACAAAAAGGCATCCGTCTATACGCGAATGTCCCATATGGACAAGTGATAGTGGTTTTCTCCTGATCCGTATGATTAATTGCCACTTGATTATAGCCAGAATATCCATCCAAAAAGTAGTAGTAACTCTGTCTAGGATTTGATCGATGAATGGTAATGGAAAATGATCTTTCCTGGTGTTAGAGTTGAGCTATCTGTAGTCGATACATACACGCCACCCCGTAGTCGTGCATTGAGGAATTAGCTCACCCTTTTCATTGGGCACCACTGTGATTCCTGACTTCTTCGGGACCACTTGAGTTGGGCTTACCCATCTTACTATCAGAGATCGGGTAGATGATTCCCGTATTTAGCAACTTCACTACTTCTTTTTTTACCACCTCTATCATGATAGGATTCAATCTTCGCTGCATCTCCCTTGACGGTTTCGCCTCATCTTCCAATAAATCCGATGCATGAAAATTGATGGATCAATACCTTTCAAATCATCAACACTAACCTAATCGTTTCTTTATTCTTGGTCAAGACCTCAATCGGACTTGATTCATGTTCTGCTATCAACTTTGTTGAAATAATTACTGGAAGAGTTTTTTCGGGTCCCAAGAAAAGATATTTTAGCTTCTCTGGCAACTCCTTAAGTTCTAAAACAGGCGGAGTCTTAAGTGATGGAACTAGGGGAGTAATTGAGACTATCGGGAGTGGTTCCATAGGCACTTTCTTCGAAGGTTGCGCATATAACGCAGTCTCAATTCTATCGAACTCCTTATTCTGCCATTCCATATAATCATCCCAATCTTTGATTTCTTCATTCGGTATTTCATTTGCCAAAAAATTTTCAAGCTAGTTTTTCTCTAGAATTTGAGTCAAAAAATCATGTATAATATCATCTAGCTCGTCGCACTCATTTATCAAGAAAGAATCCATAGACTTATGTAATTGATGGCTCCCCTCAAACACATTCATCCTGACTTTCATGTTCCCAAAGTTTAGATCACTGGGATGTGTTTTTTCGAGTCCGGGACAGGTTCTGTCTCCATGATGAAAAAATCAACTACAAAGTAAAACTTGCCCACTTGAACTATGATGTTTTCCAAAATTGCTTTTGTCTGCTTAACAGATCGATCGACAAACTGCAGTACAACCTCTGTAGGATTGAGCTCTCCCAACCCTAGCTACTTATAAACTGAATAAGGAAGCAAGTTAATACTCGCACCTAGATCAAGAAGGGATCTACCTATTTTTTTGTCACCAATAACACAAGAAATAGTAGGAGCACCAGGATCTTTCCTCTTTGGTGGAGTATTGCTTAACAACAGTGAACTCACTTGCTCAGTCAAGAGTACTTTCTTTGGATTCTTTGTTCTACTTTTCCTCTTCTGTGTACAGAGATCCTTGAAAAATTTAGCATAAGGTGGAATTTAGGAAATCACGTCTAAGAATGGCAGATTAATCTTGACTTGTTGGAACGTATCCAACATATCAGATTGTTTAATCTTCCCATACTTGGCCATTTATCTAAGACGTTGAGGAAATGGCGGTTCCTCCTCGTAGTTAACCTTGTCTGGCTCATCAAGCAAAGTCTCGTTGACACTCTTATCTACTAGCGGTTTATCTATCTGAACTTTAGCCTCTCTACTCTCACCCTCTTTTTGTTGTGCTTTTTCCGCTTCCCTCCTTTAAGCTTCCTTAGCTTCTCTTTTTCTACTTAGCCTCTCCTCATGTTCTTCCTCCACTCTGCTCTCCACTACCCTTCCATTTCTTAGAGGCATAATTGCTTGAAAAGACTCATGATTATCATTGGTAAATGATCCAAGCTTTTACACTAGCTAAATATTTGGGTTAGCGATAGGCTGACTAGGCAACTGACCCGACTCTCTAGTATTTCTCTGATTTTCCATTTGGCTTAACTGCATAGTGATTTAGGCCAGTGCTTGAGTATGAACACCCATATGATTTTGGAGGTCCACTAAGGTTTACTATATCCTGTTATTTTGAAAACCGGGTGGGGGAACTTGGCTTCTTTAAGGCTAGAGCTGATATTGGAATGGTTGGATAACCTGATTGTTGTTGAATGGCTGAAGAGCTAGAGAATTATTAGGTGGTTGTCTGGGTTAAAAATTTGATTGAGAATTACGAGTCACTATAGTTGGTTGAGATTCGAGTGATTGTTGGCTTTATTGGAACCTTGGCTGCGAGGTAAATTATTGCCTTGGTTGAAAATTGGATTGAGAATTGGACCACTATCCTTGTTGAACTTTTTATGGAGGATTCTCCACATTTGTGGACTTATAGGATAGGAATTGATGATTTCTATTATTTGGAGTGTATGAGTTAGAGAACGGGGCATTATTTGAGTAATTCCGTGCTGCATTGACATCAACGGCTATTACGTCCTCACACTCATTTTGAGAATAATCTGGTTCAACCTCATAAACTTCTCTTTTAGGAGAATTACTTCTTTGGGTAAGAAGTTTTTCAAATCACTTTAACCTCTCCTCTATCAATGCCATTGGATTTTTCATATCATGATTAACCTCAAATGCTTTTTTAGATCGCATATCCTAACCATCTCTAGACCTCAGATCATATTCATACTGAAGGGCATTTTCACTGATATTATCAAACATCTCTAAAAGTTCTCTCGCGGGTTTCAAGGTAAACTGACCTTGGGTAGAAGCATATATCAGATTTTTATGCTTTTCACCTAGACCCATATAAAAATTTCTAGCCACATCTTGACCAGAAAACCTATGGTGGGGACAGTTATACAAAATCTCATTGTACCTCTGCCATGCATCATGAAATTGCTCTCCTGACAACTTTCTAAATAGCTAAATTGCATCTTGTGCTTCTGAAGTCTTTCCTGTGGGAAAAGTTTTTATAAGAATTCTTGCTTAAGTGTTTCCCTGTCAAGTTTAGTTGCTTTGGTCAATTTAATATACCATCTTTTTGCTTTGTCTTTTAAAGACCATGAAAAAAATGCACTTTTAAATCATTTTTAGTCAAACCATCATACCTAACAGTTGATGTAACCTTTAAGAATTCATTGACATGCTGGTACGGATCTCATATCCCGAGACCAGAGAACTTTGGGAGCATGTTGATCACACTCGTCTTTATCTCGAAATGCTTTGCAGCTTCCTCTTTTGGAAATTCGGCATATGATTCATACGAGTCCGGTGTGTAGAATCCCTTCCATGAGGTATCTGCTCCCCTTCACAGATTGACTGTCTTGATGCCCATCTCGATTTCTTCTGTCTGACGATGCTCTTTAATAGATTTTCATAAATGCCTTAGAGTTCTTTCAATCTCCGGGTCATATGCAACTAATGCGAAATTTGAATTTGAACGCGTCGATCTATCGGACATACACTAAAACCTCTTTTTTTTTTAAAATAAAGCAAATTAACTAAACTACTTCTGAACTTATCTAAACTATGAACAAAAAGCAAAGCTAAAAATGAAATGCAAAAACCAAGAAAAATTGAAACTCATAAAGGGTCTAGATGCAACTTCAGTACCTTTGTCTTTTGCTTTCACGCTATTCAATTGTACCTGAAAATCACCCAAAAAATTAAACTTTAGTTTTAATCTACAGTAACGCAATGCAAATAAACTACTAAAGCTATTGAACAATACAATTCCCCGGCAACGGCGCCAAAAACTTAATGGGCATCAGGTGTGTGAAAAATATATGGTTAAAAATAACACCTTAATTACATTTTAGGTTTTACCCTTCTGCAAGCGCACAGATCAATTGTACACAGTTTTGCTTGAGTAGGGTTATATCAATCCCACAGAGATGAGGATTGTTCACTTCAATAGTCTAAAAACACTGAATTATATTTTTTCGGAAAGAGTTTGGTTTTGTGAATTATCTAATACTAATAAAAATAAAACAAAAAACAATAACGAATAATGGTTGTGATTCAGAGAGAGAGAAAACTAGAGTTTCCGCACTCCACCACTAACTGCATAATATAGTTAAGATTATATATCAATTGCTTGAGGGCGATCCATTAACTGTGAATCAGGTTGTACCGCGCCAACAATTTGACCCCAAAAAGGATTACTCTCAACCGGATCGCGACAACCCATCTCAAGACTAAACTGATTAGTGCATGCCAACTACAAACAGAAAAGTAAAAGCAGAAAAGTAAATTAAAGTATGAAAATAAACTAAAGCATCTCTATATCAGTTTGTCAGGGCATGACCTGTGTCAACCTAGGGTTTCGAGTTTTATGACCACCATTGTGTAAAAAATCACAGATTATGCATCCGAGTTCTATCCCATAGTGAATAATTGTGATTGTGTAAGATAAATATATTCGAACAGTCTAAGACAAGAATCAATTCAAATATATAAACTTGTATCACGAATAAAAATGGTCTCTCATCTAAAACAATCATCACAGTATAGTCACAGTTTCCCCTCTCTACAATTGAAAATAAAATTATAACTACATTACTTGGCGAAAACACTAGATACCGTGTTAGTTGATCATGGCGGAGAGAGTCTGCATTGTCGATATAGAAACGCTCTCCATGGCCTTCTTCTCCGGATCTCTAGGTCTTCAATAGTGGTTCTCTTCAATGGAAGCAAGTCTGAACTTTGAATGTGAGAACTCTATGAATGAACACGCGTGAAAATTAGAACCAGAACTCTAAACCTAACCCTCTCATATTTATACACAGGTGAGGGAAACCCTAATGGTTGCCCTTTTCTGTAATTTCATAATACATGAATAATGTCTCTAAAATCTTATGTAAATATGTGTATATGCCTGTATGTAGAGGTCTGGAATCACCGATCACTTAAAATATCAAAGTAGCGTCAAAACTGGAAAATTTCGAAACAACTCTGAAACATCTTTTGCACGTAAAAGGATCACGTGGCCATAATGTGGGACCTACGTTCCTGACCTAAGCTTGGGCATAGGTCTAGAACGTAGGGTCCCCCTTTGGCTCACAAACTAAAGCATATGTCAAGTCCAGTTTGCCTCTTTTTTCCTCTGACAACATAGGGTATGATGCATCTTTTGCAGTAAAAATTCATTTTTTCATATTTGAGCTAGACTGGTCGCTTTTGACTCCCGATGCTTTTGGGTGAAGTAATAATGTCTGAAAATGATATTTTTTCAGTGTGATAATGATGTCGGGAAATGATCATTTTGCCTTCTGGTAGCTCTTCTTTGCTCTGGCACACCTCTTGATTCCTTTATCGAGATAGAAACAAACACGAACTCAGTTAATTCACCGAGATTAGCTCTGTTTCTTCATTAAGCTCCTGAAACATGGTTACACATACAAACGGGATAAAAATACCAAGTAACGAAATGTAAAGACATAACAAACGCAAGATAGGGGCGAAAACTGACCAATATTAAGCACCTATCAAATATCCCAAACTTCTTTTGCATTAACGCATGTAGCAATTCTCTTAAATTCACTTGCGGTAACGACATTGTTTAAAGCATTTAAGGCTAACGAATGAACTGTTTATCTCAGCAGTAGTCCATTCGTTAGACGGTTTTAATTTAGAATTATTAGTAGTCTCGTCTGTCACATTTGGAGGTGAGTACCCTATCTCTACAGCAAGCCAGGCTTTTAAATCTAGAGATTACAAGAACGTTCTCATCCTTGCTTTCCAATACGTATAATTAGAGCCATCAAATAAAGGGGACCTATTAATTGAACCTCCTTCACGAGATAAGTCCATCTTCTAATTTCAAGATCTAAGCCTAGGTCATTAACCTACATCAGGGCAAACCTTGCTTTGATACCAATTGAAATTACCTAGAAGATAGTGAACTAAGCCTGGAAGGGTGTGAATAGGCTTTTTATAAATTTAATGACCAATTAAAATTATTTGCGGAATATTTAATTTTAATAAGAATAAATAGGTCATTTAAACACCTAATATTTATCTGAGATAAAATAATTTTTAATGAAAAATATATTTTAATAAAATAATAATTTTTAATTAAAATATTTTTATCTTAATAAAAATAATAAATTATCATTAAATATATATTTTAATGAATATAATAAATTTATATTAAAATTAATTTTCTTTTAATAAAAACAACAATCTGGTGGTTAACTACTTGGTGATGTCCTCAAAATACTATTGTTATACGTAGAGTATGAACCAATTAGGTTAATATAGCAAGGTTGTCATAAATGACCTAAAACCGATAGATTGGGGTAACAAAATGATCGTTTGAAACACGATAACCTAAAATCGATCGATCAGTTAATCCCCCAATCGATCACTTGTACCACTGATTGATTGCGAATTGTTCCGATCGAACACTAATGACCTAGGTTCGTGAATGTTTTTGTGGATAGTTCGTTACTTGTACCACCGATCGATCATGTATTGTTTCGATTGATCGAGAAACCTTTCAACACATATTTTGTGAGTATATTTATAATTTATGATTGGGTTATTATTATTTATTACCCCACACAAATTAATTCTCTTCATATTTAATATTAATCAAACAATAATATAATAACAGAATTTAAAGCAATAAAATAACACAGATTTTTACATCGAAAACCTTGGAAACGTTCCAAGTAAAAACCACGGATACCCTATGGTATTAATGCACTATGAATCAAGAGTTTTACAGACTCTTTGAAGGCGAGACTTACAATAGCTCTGATTTGCCATTTTACACTCGACGTCTGAAAGTTTCTGATTCACTCGTGCTACCGATCTCCGTACTCTGACGGCTCCGCTTCTCACGGATCAAAGCACACACAGTGCAACGGATGGTGTGTAGATTTTTCAATATCAAGGTCATCCAATTGCGCATAAAAATCTCAATGGTTGTAGGATAATTAGATAACCCAAAAAAACTAGAGAGAAATAGAAGATGAATAATCACTCAATATTTTTCTCTCTATCTCTCTGTCTGCAGAAAAATATTTTCGATGAAAGAATTGCAGAGCTCTCAAAGCTTGTCTTCTCTTCTCAATATCTCCTCATATTTATAAAGAAAGAATGCTTCAATTATGGAATAGAAATCTTAAATTATGGAATGATATTTCTTTGTTTGCACTCTAAAAAGTCTTTGTGTGAGGACCAACTAATAGCTTTGAATAGACCAGTCAGTCCCTCAATATGTTTGTATAAGGAGTCAGAATTCTGCCAGTACAATTTCGCACAAATTCCAAAGTTGGCACTGCCGATTGATCAAGATTTCCACCGATCATTCGGTGGTTCCTGATTAATATTTAATTATTCTGCCCTCAAACTTTAACCAAAATACTTAATCTATCCAACATGGTTATTGACTAGACATGCCATTATAAAAATATTCTTCCACATATGTTATGTCAAGTCACTGGATCATAAATATAGACCTTGGGGGCAGAACAAAATTAAATTTTATACAGTTCAAATCTGATTTTCAAACTAATTTTTAGGATCAATTGAACCAAATCGACCAGTGAGTCTCAAGTCACCAACCTTACCGTTGCGTCAAACATAACTAAAAATCAAAATGGTAGATTCACATCTTATACGAATTCGACAATCAACCATCAAACTGATATTGACCCCATACCTAACACCTCATAATATATGATCCAAGATGATGAACTTCAATTTTCTAAACCATTCAACTTGAAAACAACAAAACATATACACTCACTAAAAAATATGCTTGTTGAGAGAAGAAGTCCTCTATGGCAAAAACAACCCTATACTGGAATATATACAGAACACATACCTCCGTGTGTGTGTATATATATATATCCACCTTGAACCATCTACAATTTTAAGTCCATCCCACTAAATAAATTGAACATAGATTACTGTAAGAACTCATTATCAACCCATCTCCATTAATTAATTCACCATGTGGGAATACTGATTTGATTCATTCTTTGTAAAAGAACCACCAAAATATACATACATACATATATATATTTTACGAATTAATTTTAACCATTGCTGCAATCTATCGTATCTTCCTCATATCTTAAAATATCCATACACACACAAAAGGGCATCTAATTTAGTTTCTGCTTTACGAAATCATACGCCTTTTTAAGTCCTGGTGGAAATTTACATCAAATACGAACACATATATATATAAATTTCCTTGTATATACATCAACATATATAAATAGTAATTCACTTACCTCTTGAAGAGCCGAACTTTGCGGAAGCTTTGGATCCAACCATCGTTTGTGTCACGACTTTTCTACCTCGTCCTATAGAGCGACTACTAGACTCATCTATATAATTTCCACAATCCAAGACATTGGTTGATGACTAGCAAAGAGATCAATTTAGGATAGAGAGAATACTAAATGGACAGAGTTTTCCTCAAAACTCACACCTCAAGCCTTTCTTGCTTTTCATTCCACACACTATATATCAACCGAATGTTGAATGTATATATGATGAGATCTATCTAATTGATATAGTGGATGCTATAATTATTCATTAGTGGACAATGCAAAAATGAAGTGGACAACACACTAACTCCATTATTCAACAATAATGGATCAAAAGTAATGTTCTACTAAAGACCAATAATTATTCCAATATCTCCCGCTCATTCACATAAGGAGAGTTAGTAAATTCTCCATTTCTCATCTCTACCACATCTCTACATACAGGAAATGGATTGTGCGACTGGACGAAAAAGAATAATGTAGGAGTACTATATTAAGCTACCATCAACTAACATAGTACATCACTACCAACAAGTAATCTCATCGATACCCCAAACTATTTCGTTACACCTGATTCATCATCCATTATCCTTCTCGAGACTTATCTTGATGCAATGATTGAATCCCTTAATCGATAATTGTACTCAAGACTATGTCAGGAAACAAAATTTGGATTGTGTCACCCGGTCTATGAGTCACAATACGATAGTGTATCACAAAATTATTTTCCCCAGCCACTCACGTTAATCAAATCGGGCTTAACAACTTTCCTTGATATACCCCGCCAGACCACATCAATCATAGTCTTTTAGATACATACTAAAGTAGTATCATCAAGTCCTCATATCATAACGTAGTTCTAGGTCATAAGGGTATAAGAAAAACCAATACAATATGGTCCTTAGAACTCACACAGTGATGAAGCAAGGATTCATTCAATCACTTTCTATAGGCAGTCGAATTACATATAGTATGTTTTATATATTGTGATGGAGCTCCCACTCAATTGGGCATGTCAAGCTCATATACGCTATACGAATCTTAGTTTAGTCACTATCTCAGCGCCTAACCCGATTACTTCAACACAATCACTATCTAAGCGCCTGTTTGAAGTATCGCATTCGGCTATTGTCATGCAATATAAAAAATGTGGTATTATTTCATGTTCAATTCTCATTAGAATCTCATCTTGACCCTTGTCAATGTGACAAATGAAGAATTCTCTATATATAACTAAGAATTCTCTATCTCATCTTGCTCTTTATCTAAGCACCAAGGTGATTTCTCATGTGAGAGAGAGAATCCATGCCTGTTGACATTCATAAGAAATGTATCATAATATGCATAAAATCATATTTAAACTAAATGTCATTTAGTGTCCATTACATCACATCATGAGTAAACCCATACTCCTTATATGAGATATGAAAACATCATTAGGGATAGGTTTAGTCCTTGGGTCAGCCACCATATTGGCTGTGGATATATGTCTTAAGACCACCTCCTTTTGCGCAACCATATCTCGAATGTAGTGGTAACGAATACCTATGTGTTTGGTTTTTCCATGATATCATAATGAATGACCATAACATCCTTTGTGTGGCACTAAGTCAAAATGTCGCAAAACATTCCGTAACCAAACTGCCTTTTACACTGCAGCTGAGCAAGCTATATACTCAGACTCCATTATTGATAGAGCTACACACGATTGTTTTTTACTACTCCAAGTAACAACACCTCCATAAAGAAGGAATGCATATCCCGAATTGGATTTGTGATCATATCTATCACCGGCTTAGTCAGCATTACGGTAACCTTTCAGTCTCATGTCCCCACCTTTGTAGGATAACATTAGATTTTTAGTACCTTGGAGATACCAAAAAATTATTTTTATTGCTTTCCAATAAAGAAGTCTAGGGTTATTTTAGAACCTACTGACCAATCCCACTGCAAAGCAAATGTCTAGTCGAATACACAACATAGCATTCATCAAGCTACCAATTACACTTACATAAGGTACTTTAGAAATCTCATTCTTTTCTTCATCAATTTTAGGGCATTGACCTAGATGTAAGTCGCATCATCTTTCTATAGGAGTGTCTATGGGCTTGGAATGATACATCCAAAACCGTTTAAGAATTCTCTTTATATAAGTCTCTTGAGAAAAATACATAAATTTCTTTGATCGATCTCTCAGGATCTTCACCCCTAAGACAGTACTAGCTAAGCCCATGTCCTTCATCTCAAAAGTTGAGTAAAGCCACTCTTTAATGGCTCTATCTCTTTCATATTGTTCCCAGTTGTAAGTGTGGAAATCTCCCGGCCCACAAAAGCCCATCAGGCGTCGGGCCCATCGGGCTAACAGCCCAACAAGGTTATCTAATGCCAGAAGATTAGGCCCATTATAGCTTATAATTCCTTGAAATTGAAGATTATGATATAAGCACAGTAATGTTGCCCTAATGGGCTCGAAGACCAAAAAGGGAATATATATAAAGGAAACAAAACCTAAATAAAAATATCATTCGTGTGTAATGCCTTTTTTAGCATCTACACATTGGTGCGGTCCGTGGGAACTATTCACAAGGAGTTCTTGATTTTTCGGATCTGTTCTTCGAGATTCGTAAATCATCTCCTTCTTCCCATTTCGTTAAGCTAAGTTTGTTTTGTTCAACCCGAAGATCAGAAAGCTTGTTCCTATTATTTAGCACTTTCTAGGTACTCCATTCACCTTGACCCACTACCTCCCGAGCAAACATGCCGGTTACTCATTCGCAAGTGGATGTTCTAACCACCGGAGACAACCATATAGAATGTCCTCAAACCATTGAGCAAATCCTGCAATGTCTGATAGCCGCTAAGGAACGTAGTCGAGCTCTTGAAAAGTAGAATGAAAAACTCATGGCGAGATTGGCTCTACCACCGCCTGCCCCTCTGTCATCGGCACTCTACCATTCTCAGAACTAATAAGATGGCGATAGATTGGAAGAGCACGGTGAGTCTTCCCAACGCTTGGGAAAGGCTCCCACTGCCGCTGAAGCCATGACCCCCAAAAAGCTCCAAGTATTGATGGCCGAGTTCCAAAGGAAAGTCCTCGGGGACTTGAGAACCCAGTCTACTGATGACCTGGCCTTCCAGGCGTCAACTGAGTTGATACAATCACCCTTCGTCCCCGAGATAACCCGAGAACCTTTTCTAAAGAAGTTTGTTATGCCTCGGTTTATCCCCTTCGATGGCACCAAGGACCCTGAGGAGCATATTTATCAGATTCATCAGAGGATGACCATGTACGCTGAGAATGAGTCCTTGCTTTGCAAGGTATACTCCACAAGTCTTGTTGATCCAGCTCTATTATGGTTCATGAAGCAGTCGCCTCGATCCATCGACAACTGGCAACAGTTGACCAGGCTCTTCATTGCCCAATACTATAGGAACAAGAGAGAGAAGATGACCATATCCTGCCTCTTCAATATGATCTAGGAGAAAGGAGAATCACTGAAGAGCTACCTATCCCGATTTAATATTGAGTCTTCTTCTCTCGATAATTGTGACCAACACTCAGCTGTTGAGGCCTTCCGGATGGCCTTTATTCCAGGAACCAAGTTGCATCAGTCTCTGGTGAAACACCCCTCATCGGGTATTGGGGAGTTAAAATCCAGAGCCCAATGGTACTTGAGGATTGAAGAGAAAGAGACAATCAGACATAAGAGGATGGCCTTGGTCAGCATTGAAGCCCGATCAAAGGATCAACCAACTAATCAAAAACGTCCAACACCATTAGGGCCGCCAGCTCCTTTAGGACCTTCAGCCCCGAACCCTTTCAAGCGTTCCAAATCTGAAGAGAGAGCGACCCCCCTAAGGGTCAGCACTGCAAAGCTCTACCAAGCGAACAAGGCCATAGGGGTCTTCCAACAACCCCCAACCATTAGACAGCCACTGGACCAAAGGGATAAGTCAAAACATTGTGTTTTTTATTCTAATTTCTGGCACATCACAAATGAATGCCGTAATCTCAGACAATAGGTAGAGGCACTGTTGCTTTACAGCGAGCTCCGGGATTAAATCCAACGGGACAGACCGAGGCCGATCAACGAGCTTCTAACGCCCCTCGGAACCCTACAGCTGCACAGCCAGTCAGGATTATCAATATGATTCTTGGTGGCCCCGCATCTAAAGAGATGGAAAGATCCTACCAGAGCCAGCTGCGAAGAGCCCGCAAAATGAGAAAAGTAAATGAAGTCTACCACAAGACAGGAGAAGCACATATTATTTTCTCTGTATCAGACCTTCGGAACATCCAGACCGTACATGATGACCCTCTAGTTGTGACACTGATGGTGGCCAACTGCCTTGTTAAGAGAGTAATGATCAATCCTGGGAGCAATGCAAACGTCATTACCAAATGGGTTTTTCAAAAGCTTGAAATCGACTCGAACGAGATTGAGGCATCCCGGTGCTCTATTACAGGATTCGATGGAAAATAGATCGAACCGATCGGGGAAGTTCAATTGTCGGTATCTATTGCTCAAAGGACCATGACCGAGATGTTTGTTGTAGTGGGTGTGAAGCCTTCGTACAATTTGCTCATGGGAAGGGGATGGATTCACCGGATGTAGGGCGTGCCTTCAACCCTTAACTAAGTGATGAGATGCATAAGCCAAAATGGTTTGGACATCATTGATATCAGGGGTGACCAGGTGGTTGCCAAGAAATGCTATGCGGTCACCCTGAAGGACATCAAAAAGGGAAAAGGCCTAATGGTCTCCCATTCCAAGGAACATAATTCAAGCCCCAAATAATAATCAAAGGAAGGGGATCCCGGTACCCCGATCGTAGTCGAGCCATTACAGCCAATCTCTGTTATGTTCGATAGCCCGAAAAAAGTTACTTTTTCCGGTACAGATCTTACTAATTCTGAATTGATAGAACTGACATAGTTGTTACAGGACATCTCCGATGTCTTCGCATGGGAGTATACAAACACGCCTGGTATCGATCCTATTATTGCCCAACACTCGTTACATGTCGACCCGAACGTAAGACCGATCAGGCAAAGGCAGATGTGCATGGGAGCACATTGGAACCAGATCATAGCGGATGAAGTGTCCAGATTGCTCCATGCTGGATTTTACAGGGAAGTTAGATACCCTGAATGGCTCGCCAATGTAGTGGTCGTGCAGAAGAAGAATGGTAAGTGGAGGGTTTGTGTTGATTTTACTGATCTGAACAGGGCATGACCGAAGCACAACTTTCCCCTACCAAAGATCGATCAGATGGTTGACGCTACTGCCGGCTACGAACGTTTAACTTTTCTAGACGCTTATTTGGGATACAATCAGATAAAAATGAACCTGATGAATAAAGAAAAAACCTCCTTCATTACTAAAATAGGTACTTACTACTTTAAGGTTGTGCCCTCCGGTCTGAAAATACAGGTGCCACTTTCCAGAGGTTGGTTAACAAGATCTTTAAGGAAATGATGGGTACAGTGATCGAGACTTATATTGATGACACTGTGGTCAAGAGAGCATAAGAAAGGAAGATCATCTTGCACACCTGCGCCAAGTGTTTAACATCCTCAGGATGCATGGCATGAAGCTTAACCCAGAGAAATGCTCCTTTGGCGTGTTGTTTAGGCAATTCCTAGGACACATCATGGACAAGACCAGGATCCAAGCCAGCCTGACACAAGTCAAGGCCCTCATGGAAATAAAAGAGCCCCGAACACATAAAGACGTTCAAGTCCTAACTGGAAGAGTGCATTCCCTTAGTAGGTTCATTTCAAGACTCACTGATCGATGCAGACCATTCTTTCAGGCGATCAAGGAAAAAAGGGAGAAGTCTAGGGTCTTGAGTAGTCTGAATCCCTGGCTAGGTTAAAGGAGTATATGATTAAACCCCCGATCCTATCCACACCAGGACCCGATGAAGTCTTACATCTGTATCTGGCAATATCCTCTGTCTCGACCAGTGCAGCCCTCATCAGAGAGGATGGGAACCTGCAGATGCCAGTCTTCTACACTAATCAATCCTTGGCTAAAGTGGAGACCCGATACAGCAGGCAAGAAAAGCTGGTTCTATCACTGGTAAATTCCAAAAGGAGATTGAGGCATTACTTCGAGGCTCATCCAATCATTGTCCCAACCTCCACGCCTCTCCGGGTTATTATGTCAAAACCCGATCTTAAAGGCAGAATCTCCAAATGGGCCATCGAATTGGGCATATATGACATAACTTACATACCCCAGATTTCCATCAAAGGACAGGTAATGACGGATTTCTTACCTGAAGATGAAACTGAAGAACCCGACCAGTAGACTGAGCCAGACACTTGGAAGCTTTTTGTGGACGGATCAGCTTGTTCTACCGGATTGGGAATCGGATTGGAGATCCAGACACCTGATGGGACACACCTCCACATGTCAGTACAACTATAGTTCCCAGCCACAAATAATGAGGTAGAGTATGAAGCGATCGTATCTGG
This sequence comes from Cornus suecica, assembly GCA_963922005.1. NCBI lineage: Eukaryota > Viridiplantae > Streptophyta > Magnoliopsida > Cornales > Cornaceae > Cornus > Cornus suecica. The sequence continues at coordinate 25,772,806 of OY998244.1, forward strand.
CTTGAGATTAGCCCGAAGCCTCCAGATACAGGCCCTAGCAGTGCACATCGACTCTCAACTAGTCATTCGACAAATTAAAGGGGAATACGAGGAAAAAGATCCCAAAAATGAAGTCTTATCGGGCACTTGAGTTGAAGGAAACAGAGAGCTTTTAAAAAATAACCTTCACTCAGATTCCGAGAAATGAAAACTCTGTAGCTGACCACCTAGTCGGTCAGGTGTCCTCAACTAGAGAAGACCTGACCCGAGTTGTGTTTGTAGATTTCATAACCAAGCCAAGTATTGAAGACCCAATACAAGTGATGTTTATTCCATGGGAACCCAGCTGGATGGATCCCTGATGAATTACTTGAGAAATGGGACACTCCCGGAGAACAAAGCTGAAGCTCACAGGATCAGGAGGAATTCAACCCGATATTCAGTCATAAATGAGAAACTCTATCGAAAGTCCTTCTCGACTCCTTATTTAAAATGCATTACGCCCTCAGAATCAAGAACAGTGTTGCAGGAGATCCACAGTGGATCTTGCGGGAACCACTCCGGAGGAACGTCCCTTGCCCATAAAATACTCTCCCAAGGATACTTTTAGCCCTATTTGTCACGGGATGCCAAGGACTATGTCCGGAGGTGTAAGCAATACCAGATGCATGGGGACGTTATCCATCGACCGCCAGAGTTCCTATACCCAACCATTGTCCCACCTCCCTTCGCTCGATGGGGAATGGATATCATAGGACCCCTCCCGAAGGCAATTCGATCAAATTCCTATGTCCTCCTGGCCACTGATTACTTTAACAAATGGGTGGACGCTGAAGCCTACCCCACTATCAAAAGTAGCCACATCATCAAGTTCAATTGGATCCACATAATATGCAGATTCGGGCTACCAAGGACAATTATGATAGATAATGGAACAAATCTTGACAATAAGGAAGTAAGAGCATTCTTTGCCGAACATAGTATCAACCAGAGTACCTCCTCTGTCGGGTACCTGCAAGGGAATGGACAAGCTAAAAGGATGAATCGAACCATATTTGATACATTGGCCAAAAACCTTAAGGAAACAAAAGGAGCCTTGCTTGATAGGCTACATTAAGTGCTCTAGTCATATAGAATACCCCCAGGTAGCCCACCAGAGAGACCCCATTTGCCATGGCATACGGCGCTAAGGCCGTGATCCCAACGGAGGTTAGGGTTCCAACCCTTCGGAGCCAGGCCTGGGTGGAAGGCCCGAATAACCAGCACCTTGAACGTGGTCTTGATCTACTTGATGAAAGAATGAAAGCTACTGATATTAGGCTAGCCGCCTACCAACAACGTGTCCGGAACCACTTCAACCAAAGAGTTAAAAGACTGGAATTCTAGGTCGGTGGCATGGTCCTCAGGGAAAAAATTGGACTCGTGGGCAAGCTCACGGAGCCTTGGGAGGGCCCGTTCACCATTATCGAAGTCATCGGGTGCGGAGCATACCGCATTCGAAGGAACAGTGACAGTGGAATGGAACCAAACTCCCAGAACGCCTCTCGGCTGAAGAGGTACTACCCATAACAAGCCAAGTTTACTTTTACTTTGATCACTTTTGAGTTTACTTTTACTCTAATCATTTTTGTAAAATGCCCCCTAGCAGATCAATCAAAAAAGAAGTTCATCAGTAAAATCATTTTTTATGGAAAAAATAACTTATAAATATCTACTGATGCAAAAAATAAACCAAGTGTTGTCTTGTCTCTCTGCATGGCCTGAAGTGCCCGAAAGACACAACACTGATCCAGAAGAGATCAAAATTTTGTAAAGAAGAAACCAAGTGTTGTCTTGTCTCTCGCATGGCCTGAAGTGCCCGGAAGACACAACACTAATCCAAAAGAGATCAAAATTTTGCAAAAAATAAACCAAGTGTTGTCATGTCTCTCGCATGGCCAGAAGTGCTCGAAGAATCTAAGTACAATAGAATTCAACAGGAAAGGAACCATGATTTTCATTCAAAATATGGACCTTGATGGCCAAGGCTTAAAAATGTTTTACAAGTGAAGAATCCTACGTTCTGGTATCCTAATAACTAGAAGAAAGCCCAGTAGAATTCACTATCTAAGTGCCAGCATCAGTGCCCGCCGTATTTGAGCTCATAGGAATAATTGCCACAGAAGGAGTGGGCTGCACTGAAGGAGCATAATCAGGAATAGGCCCCGGAAGAGGTTTGGTCAGGAACTCATAAAAACAAATATCATCCTGACCTCCAACCGAATCATTATAGGGTGGAGCAATGCCCAGAGACTCATCCAATTCCTCCATTGAGGCAAAGTCCCTCTCTTCAACAGGGTTTTGTATATTCTGGAAACAGGTTCTCCAACCGAACCCGATCCGGTACTGGGCAGTGTCGCAGAGACGCTTGTACATCTGATTGCCACCCCGGTGGTACATTTCCACTGTTAAACTATCCACTGCCAGGAGATTCTCGGCCTCAACCTTCTCCTCCAGAAGCTTCTCTTTGGAGGCCCTCAGGCCCCCATTCTCTGTCTTCAGGCCCTCGACTTCAGCAGCTAGGGCCCGACGAACTGCCTCCATGTTCTTGATCTTTTCTTGGGCCGCCTGAAGCTTTTGCTCCATAGAGATTTCCCTTGTGGTCTTGACTTCCAGCTTATCATTAGATATCGAGAGAAGTGTGGCCACCTTTTTCCTTGCATCCTCCTGCAACCTCAAGAGCTCTGAAGATTTGTTGAGCAACCTAGTGTCCTCCTCCATCTTTGCATTACAAGCTTGGGTTAGATAGAGTATCTGCCAAGGATGCAAGTGTTATCCAGATCAATGAATAAAGTGCAAAAATACAAAGTATGACTGCAAAAACAGCATGTTAAAAACATACCTTCATGGCAATCTCTAGACCGGTCACAGCCAAATCTGCCCGATCAATTTGTGTCAACTTCTTCCAGTCTGCGGGGGTCCAGATCTAGAGACTCATTTCCCGAAGGGCAACATTATTATCAATGGTGTCATGCCCCATGACCAAAAATTCACCACTCGGAAGTCTTATCTTTGGTGCCCATGGGACAGGTTGCTCCTTTCCGGATGCAGCCCCAGACTCAGCCATTATGCTTGGCGATGACGCTGTAGTCAGACGGGGCCTAACCGATTGATCGCAGACACCTTCCCCAAATCGGGGACATTGTGTCCCCGCCGGACTAGGCTCTCCCTCAACCGATCGGGATCCAGGAACGGGGATTTCCCCCGATGAAGGGATAAGGGGCGATCTAACAGTACCCTCCCCTAAAGGAAGAGGTGGAATAATAGGAATATTTCCCATTGATGGTGGAGGAACTATCCTGGAAGGAGTAGTTGAAATACCTTGGGACAGCCGATCGCCTTGGGGCTTCCTCCGGTACCGAAGGGTTTGTTAGAGGGCCTGGTACTCGTTTGACCTTCTTCTTAAGGACAGGTGGCAGGATCCTCAGCATGGTATTTTATCCTTCTGATGTTAGTGTCTGCAAATTAGAACCTGTCAAGTAACTCCCACACATCATCAGGGGCTGTCTCCAAATTTTAGATTTAAGGATATCAAATCGGGACGAGATGTAATTTGGAGTTTTAAATCGGTTGGGCACTCCCAGAAACTCTAGCACGTGATGACCCAACTTATCATTGCACTCTTCGCAATAGCACGACCCTCTATGATAAGGTTTGAAGGAAGGGAATAATGGTTTATCAAATGCACTAGGGACTACGAATCTAGTTGAGCCTGAAAGCCTCCAATTCCTGATTACCAGGATCATTATTTTCTTCCACCCTTTATTAGACTTCTCAGTGCCATCGCACATCTTTCTCCCACTTAAAGGGAAACGATTGTACCGACCCCTACAGTCCTTCTGGTCCTGTATCTTGTAACAGAACAGTAGCTCAGCCAGACCTAGATCAAAACCCATTTCCCGATTAATCATCATGATTATAGCCACGATCCTAAAGAAATTAGGCCCCACTTGAAGCGAAGCCAGACCTAAGCTAGACATGATATAAAGAAAGAAAGGATGGATAAAAAATTAAAGAACCTGAAGATGAAAAGTTTACAACAAGATCTTATCTTCCCTAACTCCCTCCCCTTTCCTGAAGTCATACTTCTTGGGATAATTCTTAACTATCACCCCATCGAGTATCCTACACTTAACCCTCAATCTCTTCAACACCGTATTGACCCTATGTGCTGGGTGAAGGGGATCGACATAGAATTGATCTCCTGATCTTCCTACCGCCGGATCCCCACCCACAACAGCGTTGTGGGTAATCTCAAGAGGACTAGATCTGAACCTCCTAACCACCTCTACCGATGGAGAACTAAGGGAGGCATCGGGATCTACAGAGGAGGGGAGACGGTCGCTACCCGACTGAGTGTCATCGCTATCAGACATATTGACAGAAAGGTAAGGGAGCTAGAAGTAATAACTTACTTTAAGATGGATTTTGATGAGATTTTGCAAGTTTTCCTGGAGAAATGTACGGATTCTGGCAGTAACAAGAGGAGAACCCAAGTTGCAGTGAGTTTTTTAGAGCTAATAACATTGTAATGCAAGGAGTGTTTGGCAAATTTACCCTGGGTATTTATAAAGGTCACCGAAGGATGCGAATAGTCATGCGGACATGAAACGAAGCATCACGCAACCTCCTCAGCCCCCATCTCGCGAATCGAGGCCAATTGAGCCACGAATTTGAAATGGTTTATGATGACATAACCGTCGTATTGAATGAACCTGCCATATCACCCTGACAGGGGTAATGTATCTATATTCCCCCACTTTACCTTCTCGGTAATGGGCCTGACTACCAAAAAGCCCATAACCAAGAAGAGGGCCTGTGTAAGTGTGGAAATCTCCAGGCCCACAGAAGCCCATCAGGCATTGGGCCCAACAAGGTTATCTAATGCCCGAAGATTAGGCCCATTTCAGCTTATAATTCCTTGAAAATGAAGATTATGATGTAAGTACAGTAAAGTTGCCCTAATGGGGTCAAAGCCCAAAAACGGAATGTATATAAATGAAGCAAAACCCAAATAAAAAGATCATTCGTGTGTTATGCATTTTTTAGCATCTACACCAGCAATCAAAATGTCATTAATATATAATGTAAGGATAAGAATACTATCCTTGGATCGTTTCACATACACATAGTGATCTTTCTCTATCATCTCAAACTTATGAGATAAAGTGGTAGAATTGAACCTTTTGTTCGATCTAGATGATTGCTTGAGACCGTAAATAGAACGCTTAAGATGACACACTTTGTCCTCATGTCCTTTGACTATAAATCCGTCTGGTTGAGTCATATATATATCTTCATCTAGTTCTCCATTAAGAAATGCAGTTTTAACTCAATTGTAGTCATCCCTTCATGAGGTTGTTCACCATTCATCACATAGCCTTTAGAGCTTTCAGAATATATTATAAAAATATTCTTATATGCTTTTGAACCAATTTTCCCATACTTATGAGATGTATTGTGAACATAACCTGCTGAACCCCATGGACGCATATGTCCTAATTCTGGCTTCCGATGATGCCAAAGTTCATAAGGAGTTTTAGGGACTGACTTAGAAGGCACACGATTAAGAATGTAGGAAGCAGTCAATAATATATCTCCCCAAAAACTAATAGGGAGATTAGTTTGTGCCATCATTGATCTAACCATGTCTAATAATGTTCGATTCCTACGCTCTGCAACTCCATTTTGTTGCGGCGTCTTAGGAATTGTTAATTGTCTGTGTATCTCCTTTTCGTCACATAGTTCCTTGAACTGGTCTAATAGATACTCACGTCCATGGTCAGTGCGAAGAACCTTTATTCTCCACTCTATCTGATTCTCAACGTCTCGATGAAAGCGTTTAAAGCACCCAAGTGCCTCATATCGGCGAAAAAGAATATAAACAAAACCATAACGTATATAATCATCATAAATGTGAGAAAATAAGAGGCATCATTGCGTGCCTTAACATTTATTGATCCACAGATGTCTAAATGGATTAATTCTGGAGGGGAAGTAACTTGTGTAGCCTTACCAAAAAGGCTTACGACTACTCTTTCCAGCCAAACAAGGCTCACATCAAGGCAAGTTAACCATAGTCAGACACCCCAATAGGCCTTCTTTAACTAATTAGGTAAGCCTTTCCTTCCCAATGTGACCAAGTCTTGCGTGCCATAGTTCAGAATCATGATTAACATATTTACATGTCAAATATTCAGATGAAGAAATCTGATTACTCAAATCTAGTTGATATAGATTATTTGTGAGATAACCTTGTCCATGAGCAACACCATCCAAGAACATATCCAATTGCTTATCACTTATTTGGAAAGAAAAACCAAGTTTAACAAGTGTTGGAATTGAGACTAAATTATATCGGACACTAGGTGCATAAACCACATCATGCAATAGTAGTGTATGTCCTGAGCGTAGTCTGAACTGATATGTACCAACTCTAAGAACCGCATCACTAGTAACATTTCCCATGAAAATGCTTTGACTAATGCGTCACATGTTTGGTCGCTCCTGTATCTAATATCCAGACAGGAGATGAATGAGCAACAAGTACATGTGAGCAAACCAAAGTAAAGAGAGAGTTTGGTCTAGTAAATACCCTCTTCAGCTAAGTGCACTCACTGGTGAAATGTCCCAACTTCAAATAATTGAAGCACTTCAGCTTAGACTTGTTTTTCTTTACACCACGCTTACCCCTTTTTCGTTTGTTGACACTACTAGCATCTGGTGTCAAGTTACTAGTTCCTCCTTGCCTCTTTTGACTACCTCCTCGTCTTTTACGATTAGGCACACGTGCCATATCATTGCAACTCTAGGTGACAAGTGTAGTAGTGTGAATCTCCCCTTGGCTCTCCGTTTCCAGTTCCAAATGCCGCGAAATATTAGAAAACGTTTTGATATTTTCATTGTGAGTTAATATTTCCTTCATTTGGTTCAAAGAATCAGGCAAGGAGCGGATAATAGCCAGAATTTGTTGTTCATCCGTAAGATCATTTCCAGCAAACTTTAATTCCCTGATCATTGCTGACATCACCCTTAGGTTTTCAGACATTGTATGCTTGGAATCCATCTTATAAATTTCAAACTTAATGGTTAACGCATGTAGCCTTATAGCGGTAGTGCCACCAAAAACAATTTTCAATTTATCCCACATCTTTGAGGCTATAAGGAAGTTCTCAAATTCCCCAATAAGATCATTATGCATGATGCTTAGCATAGTAAAGCATGCACATTGATCCTTTTTCACCCAATTTTGATAGGATTCTATGTCCCGACGATGTTGGGCCATAGTGCCCTCCTCAGGTGGGGTCATTTCATTAGTTAATGTCTCTAAGACATCTAGTTCATTAAGCAAGTATTGAATTTTCCTATGCCACATGTCATAGTTGATACCGTCTAGTTTTTCTCCTCTAGTAAGATCAACAATTACATTCTTTGAGGCCATCTACATTTAAGATGCGCAAAATGATATTTAGCATACATTTCCTTTTTATTTGGCTTCTAAAAATTCAATTGAAGATATTATTCTATTTTGGCATAATGAGATCGAAAATTTTGCTATGCTCATAATCATCTCCCAATTATGCTAAACAAAAAAATATTCTCAATTAATTTTGAGCTAAATAATTTTGAATTAAAACACATTTAATTCATCCACATAATAAATAATTATTCATCCATGACAAATAATCATTCATCTACATGAACTCCCATTGGAGCCCAATTGACATTCTAGTACTTTCGTGCCAAGACAATTCTAAATATATGAGTATGGTGCGTAATTGCATCCCCTTACAAGGGATCAATAATAAGATACATCACTTGAATCAAATTACATCCCAAATAATCCTAGTACATAATTATACTATGAATAATTGAGGATGCCACACTGTATCCCATATATCTAAAATGAAATCTTAGTATAACACTACAACTTAAACACGTGTACTAGAATATTGATCAGACGATCAGACCTTGATTAGTTTGACCTACAAGGATGGGATGATAAATAATAATGATAATAATAATGTGTGCAGATAAACCCTTAAATTGACCTAGTTTTCCCTATCACAAGTGCACGAATCAATTATAATATAGTACCAATGAGATAGGGTATATCGAATCCACAGAGACTAATGATTCTTCAACTCTTTATAATTACTTCTAACTAAATTATTAAAGATAGTTTGTTTGTTTTGTTTTCTATAACTAATAAACATAAAATAAATATGAGAGATAATTGGTTTTGATTGTGAATAATGGAGATCAAGATCTAGGGTATTTCTAACTCCACCACTAACCATTTAATATATTCTCTATTTAATTGTAAAGGCGGTCCATCATATGTAAATCAGATATAGAGTCGCAAATATTGGCAAACTCTAATCCCAAAAAAGGAACAATTCATCCATCATTAGCACAGGCTATCTCTAATCAAGCATAACTTGTACATGTATCTATTCTAAACTACTCCTACTAACATAAATAAAAAGCATGTCACTAATTATCCCTTCCAAGCATGGTTTGTCTAAATCCAGATTACATGTTAATAACCACTATTGTGTAAAAAATCATGAGTTAAGCATCAAAGTTTTAGCCCATATTGAATAACCATGATTGTGCAAGATAAAACATTCATTCAACCTAAGACTAGATATAGAATCAACGTAGAATCTTATATAAAATCAAACGTAATCACTCATCTACACAATCATCGCATACGTGTCCTTCACTTTTCCCTTATACAATAAAAATAAGAAAGAGTCTACATTACTTGGCTAGGGTTTCGTTAACAAACCCTATATACCAGTTTAGATATTCATGGTAATGGTTGTCTGCATTATTGATGTAGACGCGCCCTCTATGGTTGATATTCTGCTCCAAACTCCAATATAACTCCAAGATGAAGCTCTAATTAATCCTCCTGTGCTGCAGGGGAGACCCCTTCTCTTTTATAGAAAAGAGGCGCCTTTATTTGGTAACCTGATTGCTTCATGATCAAGTCAGGAATGAATCTTGTGATATGTATTGAAGAATGATATGTAGTATCTTCATATATGGTCAATATTGCATCTAAAATAGCTTAGAGATCATTCCATGTTAAGTTGGATCGAAACGGGTCCCATAGATTTGTATACAGATGGCTGTAGTTATTTACTGCATCAGGGTTTACCGAGTACTCGGTAGACTTCAAGTCTCGTGAAAACCAGCGCAAGTGTGCGGACTTTCGCACTCTATCGAGTACTCGGTAGTTATTCACCTTGAACGTTTGCACTTCATCTTCTTTGCTCCATTTCTCTTCTCAACTTCATTCTTCTTCAGTCCTTTGGTATCCTTGACTCTTTTTTTGGTCTTTTACAGGTCTCTCATTCATGATTTCGGCTCTTGAACAATCTTGAGTCACAGATCCAGTTAATTCACCAGATTAAACTCATTTTACATAGCATCGCCTGAAATATCTTAAAACACAAAAACCCTATAAAAGCACAAATATAATGATAATCATAGACATAAAAATGTATAATTAGGAGCCTTAAATATATGATATTTTGCTCCGATCAAGCCCCCAAACTTCAACATTGCCAGTCTCTTAGCAATCACTTCAAAAATCAAAATTGGTGATAATTATGTTTTTAGTACAATAATTTAAAATCGATCTAATTAACTAACTAATTGACTATCTAACTAACCTTTTATTTCATGAAGGTGTATGATTACACCTAACACATGTAACAGGCCTTTTAAATCCCTCGACAATACCGAGTGGACGAGTGAAGTCTCGTGAGGATTAACTATACTACCCACAAATTCTTTCATTCTTCATTATTGTATGCTCACGAAATCAAATAATCATTAAATCATGCAATGCTATAATGTTGTCAGAGTAAAATGCATACAAGTTATCCCCACTCACTTATAAGTAACAAATTTCATGAATTAAACTTAAAAGAATGGTCCCCACAGTAGTGAAATAAACTTACTAATTTCTACAGCCGATTCACATATTTCTGTGTTTTTATGAATATTCTCTATAGTAGACTAATGACTAATCTTCATTCTTCTACTTCATTGATAAATCTTTGCTATGACACAACTTTATTTTATCCCTTTTTATCTTTTTAAGTCTCCGGACTTTCCAGCGGGGATTCTTAGTCCCGACCAACTAGGCCCGAGCTTCTTCCATGGGATTTATGCTCATTAGTTTTCTCCCCTTTAAACGCGAACAGTGATATTGGTGATACCAAGGCTTGGTTACTCAAGTCGAAAAATTACTTTTAGCATTTTTACTTTATATATATATATTTTTCTCTATACAATTCATTTTTTCATTCTTCACTACTCCCCTTCTCCCCTTGTCATTGAAACAAATTTATTTTTTCAGCTATATAGTCAAAGGTCAATAGTTGTCCCATAGAGAATATGTGCATGTGTTTATAGGTCAGAACTATCCTTCTCGGTTTCAATTTCACTCATCTATTCAGTCATGTGGACCACATCTTAAGAATTTAATTTAATCAAACTATTACATACTTATGAGTGGGGTAGTTACATACATAATACCTTTCTAGCCATAACATGTATACAAATAAACTCATACTTAACATCAATCACATATTTCGAATGAAGAATTTAATAAGATTTTTAAAAAAATTCAATATTTTTATTTTTCTAATTCCCTTAAAACTTTGGCAAATAGCTAATTTCTTCCCCCCCCCCCCCCCCCCCCCCCCCCCACCGGCCCAAACTTAAATCGAACCATATCCTCATGGTCTAAAAACAAATAAATAAAGGAATAAATTGTTACTGTCCTTGACGTGTAATTTTGTTCTTTGCATTGTAGTGCTCGTATCTTCCCCAAACTTATTTTGAATGATCTATTAAAACATCAAACACTATGTAATAACCAAGATCATATCAAGTAGAGAGATAATAATGAATGAATCGGAATATAAAATATAAAGCAATTTTTCAAGGGAATAGAATTTTATTTAATAAAAGCACATGATTTGGCCTTAAAGGCCTACAATCCTATAAATCAAAATTGCAGAAAAATAAAAAGAAAACAAAGGAGAAGACCAATCCTAAACAGATTTGGTGGGAAAAACAACAAAACAAAATAAAAATACTAAAAACTCTACATCTATTCCCTTATTCCTATGAATTTTCCCTATTCCTCATTTAGCCACTTTGATCAATTTTAGCATCTTCTCTTTCTATTTTCTCTCGTTCCTTCTCCAACAAGTATTGTTGATAACTACACCACTAACTCCTTTCTGCATGAGTAATCAAGTCCATGAACTTCCAATGATCATATGTTTTGGCATACACAATCCTTGAGCCCATAGGTGGTGTGAAATCACCTCTCAATTGTTTAGTGATCATGGCTTAAATTAAGAAAGGGTAAGGTAACTTCCAATCCTTTGCCCATACACATAGTGAATGAACTAGCCATCTCCAATGATTCACCATATGTTCATATATAATCGAAGGAATAGATACCCAATGCCTTATTTGAAATAAATAAAAAGTCTCCACTGCCTCATACTCACATTTATTTTTAAGATTCGAAGGGTAAACTTGATTTACCAATACAGTATTAAGAAACCACAATTCAGGGTCAAGCTCAGCCCTAGGTATATTGCGAACATAAGAACTTGGTTCATAAAGAGCACAAATTGTAAAAACCATTCGTCGAAAAGAAGTCACATTAATAGACCTTGAATTATAGTGTATAGTTGTACGTGCGATCAAACCTCCTTCTCCTTTAATATCATACCTCATATTATAGTAAAAATCACGCACAATATTTGGGAAAGCTTGTAGATTCGCCGGTTTGTAAAGCTTCTCCAATCATCACTCCGTGGAAGCTCGATCCATCATGATCTCCAATGGGTCATACGTAATATGTTTATAAAATATACGCTCGTACTTGATCTTATAATTAGCAAGAGGGTCACCCTTTGGTGTAGCCTCCTTTATCTCCTCCTCTGTCAAACTTCCAATAGCCATAATAGCTTTGCTAATGATTTTCTAAGAATAATAAATAAGTGTGGAAGAATGAAGTGAAGAACCCTATATTTATAGATGAAAGTCCAAGTCCTTTGTAGGAGAGGAATGACTTAATTTATTGCAGAAATTTGGAATAGGATTTGTAAGAATGGGAATTTTCAAAAAGGAAATAAGATTTAATGAAAAATTTCCCATAATTGAAAAGGATTTCATATTTATGGAAAGTTTTCATAAAACTCTTGTAATTCTTCATTATATTTTATTAAAACTATATATTATATTATATAAGTCAGTCAAAATCCTATTTTGAAAGGAAAATTGAAATTTCATAATTATAGAAATTGATTTTCTATTTTTAGAAAAATATAGTTTTTCCAGGACTCACCGAGTACTCGGTGCGAAAATTACCGAGTACTTAGTAGTTCCTGCACTAAAATTAATTTTCAAAAATACTTTTATACTTTTAAAATAGTTTTTAATAAAAATTATACATAAAATATATATATAAGTCATTATACATAAATATATATATATTTAAAACATTTTTTATTTTTAAATAAAAATAATTAAATATGTAAATATAAAATTATGCATAAATATTTATAATGTTAGTGAAAACTACATAAATATAATAGGTTTTTAAATATATAAAAATAGTTTTATAGAAGTCATATCCTTCCCTCAAACTTATTTTTTAATAATGAAAATAAATACTTCAAATAATTTGCTCGTTTTAAAAAAATATACATTCTCATTAATTTTTGAAAGTCATAGGGAAATGGAATCAAAAACAAAAATAAAATTAAAAAGAAATCAAAATATATACTACAAAATAACGATTCACTCCTTGGCCTAAGGAAATATATAAAATAAAAATCTATGCCAGCTCGTGATCGTACTCTCTAAATCTCTAATCTAAGACATTGGTGGTGGTGGATGAGCAGTAGAGTCGGCGCCTAGGCGATCCACGATAGCCAGAAATCCACGAGCTATTTCAACTCGAATCTCTGCCTGCTCTTTCTCTAATTGCTCCTGACGAGCTGTTATAACGTCAAACCGCTTATCCATTTTCTTCATCATTCCTTCTTGATTATCCACGAGTGTCAAATATTGTTTTTAAGTCATCGACACTTTCTCTCCCACCATATCCTCCTTGCATAGCTTAGATATCATGTTGTGCCAACTTGAGAGCTCGAAATATTTCGGTTTATACTCGTTCTTTCATACCCTCTACATCGGCACATTACTATCCTTCATTAATTTCATAGCTAATGTCGGGAATGGAACAACATATGATATAGTGTCGATTTTGCTAGATTCGCCCATTTCAACCCATGCTTCATAGATGTTCGTCCAAATAACGATTGGAATCGAAATTCATTGGTCCTTCGCAAAGGCGTATAAAACTTCTTGGAAAATCCCACAATGCTCACTACTATGGCCTTGTGGATGTTCTTACCAATGCAAAATAGTATGAATTATCCACATCTTTGGCTCATAGTGCTTCTTTGTCGTACATGTCTTGTATTTATTCCCAAACTTCCTGTTAGTAACTTCATCGACTATGAACTTGGTATCCGGGAATGGTTGGGGCAACGTCGAAAATGTATTTTTAAGATGGCCGGGGCATACATGTGGAATACCCCACGCTCTACCAATTGATGCCAGCGTGATCAAAATAGTCTTTCCTTTTACTTTTGTTTCTATCATTCTTCCTCTTTCATCACCCATGTCCATCATATTAAGCCAAAATTCATATAGTAACAATTTATGTATAGATGTTGACGCGGGGCGCAATAATGCTTCTAATCCCCTTATTCTAATACATCCTATCCCCCAAGAGGCTACTTCATCATTCTCGAAATCGAAGATTTTGATAATTTGCTTCACATTAAACCCTTTGTTAATGGCCTTCTTTACTAGCTCTTTAATCGGTGCATCGTTCTTGGCCTTATTGGATGACGAATGCAATGAAGCAGTGAAGCTTGTATCTTGTTTGATGATGCGGTGGTGCGTTGTTTCTTTTTCGGAGCCATGACTTCAGTCACACCTTTTATCAAACACTTAGGGTGCGGTGCCGAAAAAGGTCATGGTTACTTGGCTTCTATTGAAGTGCTAATACCCACACATCACCCTCACAATGTACTCAAATTGAAACAACCAATTGCTCACAAGGAACCTTAACTTGGAAGATGTTTTGTTTTTCTTCTTTAGAATATTAAAACCGAATAAAGAGAAGTTCAAAAAAAATGTTTTGGAAGTATTGAAGGTATAATCGAGTCAGGATTATCCTTTTGTTATGTTGATTCTAGAGGTTGATGACGGATAAAGAAAGATTGCGACATGTTTTTAGCAATTCCCCCAAACTTAAATTCGAGTGTGGTGTAATGGGAGCTTTTTGGTTGAGCGAAAAATGAGAGAAGTGGGAAGAATGAAGTATGTCCCGTTATTTTATCATAGTTGCTTCACCAAATACTCGGTGGGGATCCTACTGAATACTCGGTAGTTCTTCTCTGTCGAATTTTTAATTTTTATTTTTTAAAAATGTCTTCTCGTGGTACCGTCTCTGGTCTTAAATTTAAGGTAGATAGCTATATAAAAATAAACATAATATTTTAAATAATAATCCTAATACTACACACCCATTCAAGAGAACATGAACTCTCCCAAATGGTGCCTCTTTTTAACATCGTTGGCCCGACGTTCGTAGTTGTTATTAATCGTTATCATAAGTGGGTTCTATCAAATCGATAGAATCCACATCTCTTAATTCATGATTAATTTCTACGAAACATTTCAATTTCTATTGATGTCGCGTTCTTTTCCTCGGACCTTTGAGTTTTAATGTATTAATGCTAAATAATTGCTCGTCCAGGAAACAATCCATTAACGGAATGTTATCCATAGTGTTTTCTACCCCTATTCTTGATAGATGATCTGCCACTACATTTTCCGTACCCTTTTTATCTCGTATTTCTATATCAAAATCTTGTAACAATAATAACCATCTAATAAGTCTGGGTTTGGAATCTGTTTTTGTTAATAAGTATTTTAAAACTGTGTGGTTAGAGAAAACAACTACCTTAGTTTCTAATAAGTATGATCTAAATTTATCCAAGGCGAATACTACAGCTAGCAATTCCTTTTCGGTAGTGGTGTAATTAAATTGTGTGTCCGCAAGTGTTTTACTAGCGTAGTACACTACATGTGGTAGCTTATCTTTTCTTTACCCTAAAATTGGTCCTATGGCATAGTCTGATGCGTCACACATTAATTCAAATGGTAAGAACTAATTTGGTGGTTTTATTATTGGGGCAGTTGAAACTAAATTACGCAATTTTGCAAAAGATTTTAGACATTCTTTATTGAAGTCAAAAGTTGCGTTTTTAGCCAAGATGTTACATAATGGCTGTGATATTTTACTAAAATCTTTAATGAATCATCTATAAAACCCGGCGTGTCCTAGGAATGATCGTATCTGCTTGACAAATGTAGGAGGGGGTAAATTCGAAATCAATTCTACTTTTGCTTTTTCGACTTCTATCCCTCGCTTAGAAATTATATGTCCTACTACTATACCCTCTTAAACCATAAAGTGAATCTTCTCCAAACCTAAAAAAAGATTTGTTTCCTTACATCTTTGAAGCACCAGTGCTAGATGTTTTAAACAATCCTCAAATGTAGTTCCGAACACCGAAAAATCATCCATAATGACTTTAAGGAACTTTTCTACCATATCCGAAAAGATTGACATCATGCATCTTTGAAATGTTGCTGGTGCATTACATAAGCCAAATGGCATTCTTCTATAAGCAAATGTACCTTATAGACAAGTAAATGTTGTTTTTTCTTGGTCAGCTAGATCAATTGCGACTTGATTATAACCAGAGTACCCATCTAGAAAATAATAATAGCTTTGTTCAGCTAAACATTCTAAGATTTTATCAATGAATGGTAAGGGAAAGTGATCTTTCTGCGTATGTGATTTTAATTTTCTATAATCAATACTCACTCGCCACCCCGTTGTGGTTCGTTATGGAATTAACTCACCTTTTAAGTTTTGCACAACTGTGATACCAGATTTCTTTGGTATCACCTGTGTAGGACTAACCCATGAGGTGTCAGAAATTGGATATATTATTCCTACATCAAGTAATTTAACTACCTCACTTTTTACCACCTCTTTCATATTCGGGTTTAATCTACGTTGAATTTCTCGAGATGGTTTCGCATTCTCCTCTAAATGTATACGATGCATACAAATCAATGGGTCAATTCCTTTTAGATCAGCCACGCTCCACCCAATTGCTTCTTTATGGTCAGTAAACACTTTTACTAATTGTTCTTCTTATTGTTTAGTAACGAATGAAGAGATTATTACAGGAAGGGTATTGTCTAGACCTAAGAAGACTTATTTGAGTTGTTTAGGTAACTCTTTGAGCTCTAATTTACGTGGAGATGTTAGTGATGGAATTGGCGAAGTACTTGATATAAGTGATAGTGACTCGTGTGGTTGTTTCCAAAATTCATCGTATAATGCAGTTTTGACAGTTGTGATGTCCTCTATATTATAGTGTATCTATTCATTTTCATTAATGTCACTGTCCTTTACTTCATATAATATGATTTCCAAGTTAACATTCGATAATATTTCCTGTACGGTCTCTTCCACCAGTTCATCAATCTCATCTAGATTAAAATAATCAGTCTTTTCTGAAAGTTAGCTATTAGTGTTTAATACATTTAATCTTAGTTCCATATTCCCAAAATATATATCCATAACCTCCGTTCTACAATTTATGCAAACGTTAGTTGTTGCTAAGAATGGTCGCCCTAAGATTATGGGTATATGTTTCTTCGGACTATGGACAGATTATGTATCTAAGATTATGAAATGGACAAGAAAATAAAATTTGTCTGCTTGAACTATCACATCTTCAACTATCCCTCTTGGTCATTTGATTGATCTATCAGCTAATTGAAGTACAATTGATGTGGGGTTTAATTCTCCTAATCCTAGTTGGTAAATTGAATAAGATAATAAGTTGACACTAGCACCTAGATCAAGGAAAGCTCGTCTTACATCTTGGTCTCCAATTATCCATGATATTGTTGGCACTCCTGGATCTTTATACTTAGGTGGTGTATTGTTCATCAATAACGAACTTACATGTTCAGTCAACACTATTTTCTTTGGCACCTTAGCTCTACTTCTACGTTTTTGCGTACATAAATCTTTTAAAAATTTAGCGTAAGGTTGTATTTGAGATATGGCATCTAACAAAGCTAAATTGATCTTTACTTGTTTAAATACTTCTAAGATTTCATTTGTTTTATCACCTTGTTTGCCATAATAGTTTGCTCCATGGAGACGTTGAGGAAATGATGTTTTTGGCTCATAGTCCTTCTCTGTAGTTTTCTCATGTGTTTCCTTAACTGGTTCTTCTATTGTTGGATGCGATGTTTCTTTAGAAATGTTTTCCAAGACTGTTTCATGTTCTAACTTTTCCTCAAAAGTTTCCTCTACTATGTTATCCACTACCCTACCACTCCTTAAGGTTATAATCGCTTGCACGACTTCATGAGTTAGTTCTTGTAGAGTTCCTAACTCAATCATGTGTTGTCCTTTCGGATTGATCACTGGTTGACTTGGTAATTTACCCTCTTTTCTTTTGTTAAGCGTATTAGCTATTTGACCGATCTGTGTTTCCAATTTTGAAATAGCTTGAGAATGTGTATGTAACAATTGGGTATTAGCTTCAAGATTTCCAAGGGCTGCTAAAAATTTATCTTCAAAACTAGTTCATCTTGGTGGCAGATTAGTGTTTTGGACTTGATTTTGAAATTGAAGTTGATTCGATTGGAATGGTCGAAATCATTGTTTATTATTTTGGAAATTCCGAGTGTTATTGAATTGTCTTAGAACTTGGTTCAAATTTTGAGTACTATTGTTGAATTGTCCGGGAAATTGATTGAAGTTTTGAGTTTGGACATGATTTTCCATGTTTTAAGATCGATATGATAATAAAAGATGATTACGCTAGCCTTGATTGAAAGAATTTGAGTATGGATTATTATTGGTAAAGGTTGCGTTAACTTCACATGGCGTTATATCTTCTTGAAACATTAGTGGACATCCACTAGCTAAGTGAGAGGGATTAGAACAAATCGAACAGACTTCTATAGGAGTATTTTGAGTGTAATTCAAAACTTTGTCTAATTTTCTGCTTATCTCGGCCACTTGAACTGTCACGTCGTCATTTCTATCTATTTCTTTAGCAGTTTGCATCCTTCTAGGGTTATTAAACATTGATCTAGCCCTAGATTCTGACGCATTTTATTGTGAATTTTCACTTAGTCGTTCGAATATTTTCCAAACGTTTTTGACTGGTTCTAATGCAAATGTTCCTCCACATGCGACATCTATACGATGTTGTTGTATTTCTCCTAGGCCATGATAAAAATTACGCACCAAGTCATATTTTGTAAATTTATGATGAGGACATTTATCCAAGAGTTCTTTAAATCGTTCCCAAATTTCAAAGAATTGTTCTCCGAGAATTTGGGTAAAATTCATTATGGCTGCTTGGGTTTCGTGTGGTTTTCCCATTGGGTAAGATTTATGTAAGAATTCTTCCTAAAGCTTCTCCCAATCAATCTTCACCTGTTCTTCTAAACTAGTGTACCATTGTTTTGCTCTTTCTTTGAGTTAAAAGGGAAATAGTCGCACACGTAAAGCATTAGTAGGCATCCCAGTCATTTTAGTTGTTGAACTAATTTCTATAAACTCCATAATGTGTTAATAAGGATCTTCATATTTGTGTCCATAGAATTTAGGCAACATATTTAAAATATTTGCTTTGATTTCATAATGAGACGTTATTTCTCCTAGTATAACAATGTTCACTGGTGATTCGAAATTAGAAGGTGTGTAAGAATCTTTTAAGGAACCTAGTGGTTGTACTTGAGGGTCGCCCATATCGTTAAAATTTAGTGTATCTTTTTCAATCCTTTGTTTATTAGTTCTTAAGTTTTTACGATAAGTTCTATCAACTTCATGATCAAAAAGAGCAAGTTCTTTAGATACGGAACGTAAACTACTCATACAACGATGAAACAAAATTTTCTATATAAAATAATAAACTAGCTAAAAAAAATAAAAGAGAAATTAAATAAGAAAAGTAAAGATAAAACTTGTGCAATAATTTAAAGTACGATAAAACTCACAAACGGTCCAGCCAAGCAATCGTCACCACTTTTTTGGTTCCTTCCGCAAATCTCACTGTACATGTCAAAAATCATAAAGTTTCATCTTTTAAAAGAAGAAAATAAAAATAAAGAAAATAAAATAATCTAGTTATAATAATTATGTAAGAGTATAGAAAATCGTTTAGTCCCCGGCAACATCGCCAAAAAAGTTGACCGAATGGTTAGACCTTGATTAGTTTGACCTACTAAGAAGGGATGATAAATAATAATGATAATAATGGTGTGTGCAGATAAACCCTTAAAGTTGACCCAGTTTTTCCTATCGCAAGTGCATGAATCATTTATAATATAGTACCAATGAGATAGGATATATCGAATCCACAGAGACTAATGATTCTTCAACTCTTTATAATTACTTATAACTAAATTATTAAAGATAGTTTGTTTGTTTTGTTTTCTATAACTAATAAACATAAAATAAATATGAGAGATAATTGGTTTTGATTGTGATTAATGGAGATAAAGATCAAGGGTATTTCTAACTCCACCACTAAACATTTAATATATTCTCTAAATCCTTTAATTGTAAAGGGCAGTTCATCATATATGAATCAGATATAGAGTCGCAAACATTGACAAACTGTAATCCCAAAAAAGGAACAATTCTTCCATCATTGGCACATGTCATCTCTAATCAAGCATAACTGGTACATGCATCTATTCTAAACTACTTCTACTAACATAAATAAAAAGCACATCACTAATTATCCCTTTCAAGCATGGTCTGTCTAAATCCATATTACATGTTAATAACCACTATTGTGTAGAAAATCATGAGTTAAGCATCCGAGTTCTAGCCCATATTGAATAACCATGATTGTGCAAGATAAATCATCCATTCAAGCTAAAACAAGACATAGAATAAACGTAGAATCTTATATAAAATCAAATGTAATCACTCATCTACACAATCATCACTTACGTTTCCTTCAGTTTTCCCTTATACAATAAAAATAAGAAAGAGTTTACATTACTTAGTTAGGGTTTCGTTAAAAAACCCTAGATACCGGTTTAGTTGTTCATAGTAGTGGCTATCTGCATTGTTGATATATACGCGCCCTCCATGGTTGATAGTCTGCTCCAAACTCCAATATAACACCAAGACAAAGCTCTAATTAATCCTCCTCTGCTATAGGGGAGACCTCTTCTCTTTTATAGAAAAAGAGGTGTCTTTATTTGGTAATCTGACTATTTCACGGTCAAGTTAGAAATGTATCTTGTGATATATATTGAAGAATGATATATAATCTCTTCATAGATGGTCAATATTGCATCTAAGATAGCCTAGAGATCATTCCATGTTGAGTTGGGTCGAAATAGGTCCCACAGAGTTATATACAGATGACTGAAGTTATTGGTCGCATCACGGTTTACCGAGTACTCGATAGACTTCAAGTTTCGCGAAAACCAGCTCAAGTGCGCAAAACCTCTCAGGAAAATTTTCCATCCTCCGCGCAAGTGCGCGGACTTTCGCACTCTACCGAGTACTCGGTAGTTCTTCACCTTGAATGTTTTCACTTCATCTTATTTGCTCCGTTTCTCTTCTCAGATTCATTTTTCTTCAATCGTTTGGTATCCTTTAGTTATTTTTGGTCTTTTATAGGTCTTTCATTCATGATTTTGGCTCTCGAACAATCTTGAGTCACAGAGGCAGTTAATTCGCCAAATTAAACTCATTTTACATAGCATCACCTGAAATATCTTAAGACACGAAAATAATATAAAAACACCAATGTAATGATAATCATAGACAATGTATAATTAGGAACTTTAAATATATGATATTTGGCTCCGATAAATATCAATTAAATAATCCTGTCAATCTTTAAAATCTAACATCTATCCACATAATGAAATATAATTTTTTGATTGTTTGGATGTTCATACTCACCCAAATGAAATATCAAACCAATATTTAATAATGAAAATCATACATTTGATGCGCGACTTGCAGCATACCCTTACTTTCAACATGCATATAACTCAACAAAATTCTTCAAAACAATAAATTGAATCATATAATCAATTTAATAGTTTTCAGAAAACTTCAGGGGCTATTACTGTAATTTCAGTAAACTATAGGGGCCAAAATGTAATTCAAGTGAACTAAATTCTAATTCTAGTGAACTACAGGGGTCATACTGTAATTATAGTAAGATTTAGGTGTCAAAATGTAATTCTAGTGAACTACAGGGGTCACAATGTAATTACAGGAACGTTCGGGGAGCTAACTCTAATTACAGTAACATTCAGGAGTCAAGATGTAGTTACAGGAATGTTCGAGGAGCTAACTGTAATTACAGTAACAATTTTCGAAAAATAGCCTTTTCTTTAAAGAATTTCAAAATTTCATATCTTTTAAACCCTATGTTGAAAAAATACAAATTATATATGCACGGAAAGCTCTTGAGACCAGGATTCCAGCATTGTAATTTTGATGCTCTAAATCGCAACTAGTAAAGAGAAACAAGTAAAACAAGTTTCTATTCTAGAAAACCTTTAATATTTTCTAAAATTTCAAAACTAGGCAATTTTGCATGACTCTCCCAATATAGATGGATAATACATACTTGAAAAATCAGAATATCTAGACTTCAATTTCTCAATATTTGAATTTTTCAAGTCATAAGCATACTTTCACTTAATAAATTTCATAAATTTATTTTAAGCATGCTATAAATAAAATTAGAGGTATATCTAGCGAGCAACAAACATTATGACTCTAATACCACTGATGGAAATTTACATAAAATATGCACACATATATATATAAATTTCCATGTATATATATCAATATAAATATATAGTAATTCAGTTACCTTTTGAAGAGCCGAATTTCACGAAAGCTTTGGATCGAACCACCGTTTGTGTCACCACTTTTCTACTTCGTCCGATAGAGCGACTACTAGAGTCGTCTATATAATTTTCACAATCCCAAACATTGGTTGATGGCTACCAAAAAGATCAATTTAGGAGAGATAAATAATACTAAATGGAGAGAGTTTTTCTCAAAACTCTATCTCATTGATATAGTGGATGCTATCATTATTCATTAGTGGACAATACAAAAATAAAGTGGACAACAAACTAACTCCATTATTTAACAATAATGGATCAAAAATAATATTCCACTAAAGACCAATAATTATTCCAAGAGGTCCCAAAGAAGAAAGCCTTGGATTCAAAACTATTCTTTCTTATCCTCACTTTCTTGGCAGCCAACTAGAGCATTTGGAGATGCGGCTGAGGGGAAATTACCTTATCAGCATCTGAAATAGGATGTTCAGAAACTTCAACCTGAAATTACCAATAAAATGAAGTAAAAAAAAAAGTAAAAATTGGCAAAAAGACTTTTTTTAAATTGTTCAAAAAAAAAATCATGTACTTTGAAAAGGCCTTATGGTTTCACATTTGATCTATGTGTCCCCTTCCATCCAATTTAAGACAAAACTGTTCCTGAAATAAAATGGGGTTTATTGAAATTTTTTAAAAAACAAAAACAAAAATGCCCCTCGTAAAATATATAAAAAAAAAAAATTGTTTTCCCTCGAATCATACGAATTGCTTTATATATAAGCATAAATAAAGTATTAATGCCAAATGTTTTTTTCCAAACTATCAATTAGGGTAAAATATTAAAAAATTAAGTCCAAAATATAAAAAACTATTTTGAAC
Organism: Cornus suecica; assembly: GCA_963922005.1. NCBI lineage: Eukaryota > Viridiplantae > Streptophyta > Magnoliopsida > Cornales > Cornaceae > Cornus > Cornus suecica. Next base: position 25,795,774 of record OY998244.1, read on the forward strand.
TACCAATTAGATTTTTTTTTTGGGTTATTAACATAAAACTTCCCGATAATCTTTCATTAACACCTTATTTTTACTTTGAAAGACAGTATTTTAATATATTCTTTCCCCGAAATTACGTCATTTTGGGACAAAAATGAGGGTATATGGAAGATTTTCAAAGTAAAGGAGCCAATATGGCACCTCAGAGAAGTATTTGTTAAAAATCTGAAATTAGAAGGGTATTATATTAATAGTCCAAGTATTTTTAAGGGTAAATTATTCTGACATCCCCTGAGGTTTGCATAATTACTCTAAAACTAAAATTTGTATAAATTTACTCTGACCTTCCCTGTAAAATTAATATTACACTAACATTTTTGTACATTTAGTAAAGTACCCCTAACTTAAGTATTTTAAACTAAAGTAATTTTTTATTTGCATGTCTAGTGTCCTCTTATCATTTAAAATATTAAAATAGCTCTCATTTGACATCACCCAAAACATCTTTATCATTTCCCAAATAAGTTGGTGATGTTATTTCAATATTTCTGTCACTCTTAAGGGTACTTTTGTGTTTTAACATATTTGTTCTTTCTCTATTTAATAAAGCAAGGTTACCCATACCAAAATTAACAGAACCTTAACGTAATTTTATGCCAGAGTAAATTACTGCAATTTAAAGCACTTAAGTTATGAGTACTTTAGTAAATGCACAAAAATGTTAGTGTAATATTAATTTTACAGGAAACATCAGAATAAATTTGCACAAACTTTAAACTGAGAGTAATTATATAAAATTTTAGGGGAAGTCAGAATAATTTACCCTATTTTTAAAGAGTTGCAGCTTATGTGACCTTAAAAGTTACATAACCTAGTTTCTTCCATTTATTATTTCAAAATTTAAAAGAAGATACTTTTGTCGTCACAAGTTCGAACCAACAGGTCTGTACGGTGAGTACTCACCATGATTTAATCAGTACAAAGGAATGGAGAAATAATTGTTAAAAAATGTTGGAGATCGCCATACGCCTATAACTCGTCATCTTCAACCTCTTTTGTTTTTTATCCTTTAAAAAAAAAACAATTAGAAAATTATCTTCTTTTGTTTTTTCTTTTTTGGAAATTATATTCAACTTCTTCGACTGCTCAAAAGATCCTCCACCAATCTCAACCTTTTTTACTAAATCAGTTTATCTTCAACTAATGACTTTTCTTTGACCGGTGCATATCTATATGTATGAGTGTATGTATATGTGTATTTATGAGAAAAGTGTAATTTATAAAAAAGCTCTCAAGCTTGCGCAAATTATTTCAAGTCGAGCCCGTGGTGGGTTAAGTTAGTCTCATTAGAATTCCAGTTGAGCTTGAACACTAACTGGTATAAACCAAGGCGAGCGGAGCCCAAACACCTACAAACTTAGCTTGCCTCGTCACTCGGTGTGACTCTGGTTAACAGCTCAAAATACAAGAAGAACACATTTACTTCAATATGAAATTAAATTCTATTTTTTGTGACTGAGTTGTGATTTTTTTTTATCAAGTAGTGTTGGAGATTTTTAAAGAAAATCTTAGAAGGCATAATAGATCGTGTTCTTAATAGATCCGAATTTTGCTTTATAATTTTTTAATATTAACATATCGTGTGTTCTAATCGTCTCATTTTAATGAAAACTTTGGCAAACTAAGTTCACCAAAAGAAATTCAAAGCGGTGAAGAAACAATTCAAAACGGTGTTCAAGGAGGATTTTTGTCATACAAATATGTTTAAAGGAAATGCAATAAACCCCCCAAACTATGATCAAATTTACAACAAACTCCACTAAACCTCCTGAACTATCACATTTTGTTGTAAATTGCCCCATTCTCATATGTATTTTTTATAAATGATCAAAGTGCCATTTCTTATTAATTTTTTACTTAATACATTTTTATTATTACTATAGAATATGAAACACTTAATACTAAATTGATGATATATTCTCCTTTCAAATTTACATAAATTTACGCATAATCTATAAAATGAATTGTTTAAATAATATATTAAGGTTATTTAACAAAAAATTGAGTAAAAGTTATAGAATACTTAAATGATTACCCCAAATAATATATATATATATATATATGAGAAAATTAAAAAGTGTTTAGTTTTTAAGTAATTAGTAAGTTATTTATGAATATATTTTTATGAAAAAATTTCATTGATCAGTTCCAGACGCATGAAAATAAAAGTGTTAAAAATAAGGAATTAGTACGATCTAATTTTAACCTCTCAGTTGCAAATACGCGAGTAGTATATAATATAGTTAGATATGGAGGGTATTGAACCACAAAGATCAAAGTCGTATTTCAAATAATTATAAAATAGCAAATTGAATTATATTTATAAAAGTTTGTTTGATTAGTTTGTTTGATAAACTACTAAACATAAAATAAATAAAAAGATAAAATTTTTGGTTTTCACTCGAGATAAACAAGTCTAGGGTTTTGTTCCAACTCCACCAGCAACCTTGTAATGTATTCCTTTAATTATATTATTGCAAGAGGGCGATACAACTTATATGAATCAGATTAGTAACACTACAAGTAATTGCCTAATCCTAAAAAGAATGCAATCGGTCCGTATTCGCTACAATCCATCTGCGATTGGCATGACTATTGTGTGCATCTATACTACAACTACTCCTAAAATATGAAATTAAAAACACACTAATAATCATCTTCTCTAAGCATGGACTGTGTAAACCTAAGACTTTTATCATGCTCAACAAGTACCATTATGTAGAAACCGTTATTAAATCCAGGAGGTTCTTGCTCCTAATGATAAAATACAATTCTTCAAGATAAATCATTAATTAAATATCAGCTTAAGAAAAGAAGTAATGAATAAATCTTATTGAGGTTATTTGTTTGATCTCTCACTACATAATTATCATATAAGTGTTCTTCAGCTTCCCCGTTTTGCAATAAAAAATAAAAAAAAGTCTACATTACTCGGCTAGGGTTTCGTTGGAAACCCTAGATACCGACTAGCCGCTCATGGAAAGGGGAGACTCCAACGTTGATGTAGCCACCATCTTCATGATTAGTTGGTTGGTTCTTGAGTTCTTCAAGTAAGGAGCCTCTCTCAAAGAGAAAGACTTTTTTTATTAACGAAGATATATTCTCTAAGATATAAAAGATATCAAAGAGATTTTGAAAGATGTTTTTTCTACATGAATTCCACTTGTATTTATAGACAAAAGTTGGTACAAATATGACATGTCTTTCCTTGAACTCCAAGAGAACTTAGGGACTAAGAAATGACGCTGAAAGGATAATTCTGCCCCCTGACATTCTTGTACACAAGTTCAGAATTTTTCAATATAGTTCGCACAAATTCCAAGGCGGCACGCAGCCGATCGATCGGTGGCTCCTGAATTTTAATATTTATTTATTCTGTGAAATTGTGCTTTAGCCATTTGTACTCTACTTCACTGACTTGTACCTTGAGTGCATTTATTCTCTAAGTGTTGCTCCAGATCGAGCATAATTGCTATAACCCGAAATTAACCCATATTTGCATTAACGCCCTAACAACATGCTTAAACACGCAACTCGGATATAAATACCAAATTAATAGAATAAAGAGACTAACAAAGGGTATATTAACGCCCTGGTCTCATCAAGGCCCCAAACTTAAGTATTGCTAGTACCCTAGCAATAAAGAATGAAAAAGAACTCATGATGAATAACTAAATCTAAATTAATTAAACTAATCCCTTCCTTTTGTGAGGGAGAACGATTACACTTAGCACGTGTAATAAGCCTTTAAACCCCTAGGAAAAAAAATCCTAGTGGACGAGTGAAGTCTCGTGAGGGTCAAATAGACTATCCACAACTTTTTTATAATCTTTATTTGCACACACATTCATGGATATTCTTGCTTATTAACTAGGAGATGATATAATCCATAAAATAAATGCAAGCAAATAAATCATACTTATACAAAATAGTAATTACCTCATATTAGCGTCAAGAATGGTCTCCACTAGTGATTAAAATTAGCTAATTTCTACTTCTAGAGCCAACAATCTTCCATGTTTTGTGAACTTTCTCTGTAGCACATTTATTCACATTTATAACATATCTATATCTATTTTTTTCTTTTTGGAGAGGACTTTGGTCTCTCCTTTTGCTTTTTCCTTTCATATATATATATAATTATTTCTTTTTCTGGAGAAGGCTTTCTTCTCCTATATGTTTTTTCCACTCTATAAATATATATATATATTTTTTATTATTTTTTCAATACATCATTCTCCACTCTTTGATAGTTGACTGAGTATTGTTTAAGAGAGAGAATGTTTAGGTATTTATATATTTTTTAGTATATATACATATATATTTAGTGATAATATTTGATATGCTCATAAAACTATAAAGATCATGTGCATCTGTTTACATGTCAAGATTATTTTTTCTATTTTCGATTTCACCAGTTTACTCACCTATGAAGAACCACATCTTTTCACCATTTCAATTTAACTATTATTCAGATAAGCAGCAAATATCACGTACACCTAATTTATAGACAAGTCTCATATTCCTAACTAATTCATAAATTTAATCAAGAATATGCTTAGATAAAGATAAATAACAATATAGTATTTTAAATAATATGGTAAATATTTATTTTTACATATAGTTATATATATATATATATATATATATATGAAACTATATATATTAAATATTTATATGTATAATTTGTTTTAAGTCTGTCGATCAATCGCCCACTACTCTGCACGTTCTTAATAGTAGCAACCAGTAGCTAACTGCAGATTTTCTCTTTTCTTTAAAACCAATTTTTTTTTTCATTCTTCTATATCTTATGTCTATACTATCCCATCCCCCCAAACTTGAATCAAACCATGTCCTCATGGTTGTACTAGACATTAAAACAAAGGGATAAAACAATATTATTACTTTTAAGAGCAAGATTTCAGGATGTTTTCGAAACCTCCCCCAAACTTGGTGTGTTCCATAATCTGCATTCTAATCAAGACTAAAACCAATGAAATTACCTAAACGATCAATGAAAATTGCCTAGAGGGGGTAAATAGGCTTTTTATGGATTTTATGATGAATTAAAATTCTCTAGTGAAAATTCAACTTTAACCAATCACAAACCCTAATTCTCTAATCAGATTAAATTAAGAAATCATGAATTTAAGTGATGTGTGTCAGGTGTGTACAAAATATATGGTTAAAAACAACACCTTAAAGACGCTAGATTTTACACTAAGCAAGCACACATATCAATTGTAGAATGGTAACAACTTGAGTAAGGGATATCGATCCCACATAGACTAAGATTGTTCACTTTAACAGTTCAAAAACAATGAGTTATATTTCTGAAAAGTTTTTTGTTTCGATGGTCGAAGACCAAATTATCTAAATTAACTAAATTGTTCTAAAAAGTAAAGTAAATTGATTTGTGATTCAAGAGAGAGATAAAACTAGGGTTTTCATCGCTCCACCACTAACTGCATAATATGGTTCTATCAATGTAACAATTGCAAGAGGGCGATCCATACGAGCCCAAAAAGAAATACCATCAACCGGACTACGACAACCCATCTCATGATTGACCTGACTAGTACATGCCAATTAAATTACTCTAATCTACTCCTAATGCATGAAAATAAACTAAAGCATGTCTATATCAACTTGCCAAGGCATGACCTGTGTCAATCTAGGGTTTCGAGTTTTAATACCACAATTGTGTAAAAAATCATGGATTAAGCATCCAAGTTCCAGTTCGTAGTGAATAATCATGATTGTGTAAGATAAATATATTCATTTAGTCTATGACAGGAATCAGAATAAATATATAAACTTGTATCAAGAATAAAAACGATATCTTATCTACTATAATCATCATAGTATGGTAACAATTTTCCCTCGTCACAATTGAAAATAATGAAAAACTACATTACTTGACTAGGGTTTTACTAGAGAATCCTAGATACTGAGTTAGTTGATCATAGATGAGATGAACTGCATCTTTGGTGTAGAATTGTCTTGCATAGTCCTCTTTCTTGGATCTCTAGGTCTTGAATGGTTCTTCCTTCTGAATGGAATCTCCACACCTTGATGGAAGCAACAATTTTGAATGTAAACGTGGAAGAACTCTCTGAACGAACCCTTAATTCTGATGTAAAGCCTTGTATTTAAAGACAAAAGTGGAGGCAAACCCTAAGTTCGCCCTTTTTGGTAATTCCACCATCAATCAACCCAAACCATACTCTCTGATTATAATATGTGTTTTGCACGCATTTTGAGGAATAAGAGACGCATCATAAAATGAAAACAAAGGAAAATTGGACATTACAACAGAAATTACAAAATCCCTGCCGCACCTACGCCTTAGGCGTAGGTTTAGGGTACCTTGAGCGTAGAACTTCACTTTCTGTCCACTTTTTGCTTCTCTAGGCATAGGCTTGAGCATAGGCTTTTTAATGAAAATCACTTTTCTTTGCAACTATGCCAAAATTAATGTCTTGATTCCAGGAGACTTTTTGATTAAAGTGACGGTTTCGACAAATGACATTTTTGCCCTCCGGGAGCCATTTTTGTCTCAGAAACACCACTTTGACTCTCCTCTTGGATGGAAACGAAAGTGTACTTGGTTAATTCATCAAAGTTAGTTATATTTCTTCATTAATCTCTTGAAACATGATTAAACACACAAACAACATAAAAATACCAAATAATGGAATGAAATGACGTAACTATAGTGAGTTAAGGGGTCAAAATATCTAACATGTGACACCTATCAATAAGTGCAAAAAATAAAGCGATAAAGAAACAATATATTTTTATACGGAAAACCTTGAAAAAATTGCAAGTAAAAACCACGGATACGCTCGGGTATCGATGCACTATGAATTAAGACGTACACATACTCTATGAAGCTTTAGACTTACAAATCCTTCCAAATCTGCCTTTCTCTACTCGACGTCTGACAACCTTGAATCACTCACGCTCCACAAAGCTCTCGCTTCGATCTCTATACTCTGATGGCTCCGCTTCTCAACGGATCAAATAACCACGAAGCCTCCTACTCCGATCTCCGCACTCAGACGGCTTCGTTTCTCAATGAGTCAACACAACCACGTTACAATAGGTGGTGTGTAGATTTTTCAGAATCTAGGTCATCTAATTGTGCATAAGATCGTCGATGAAAAAGCACAATTGAATAAACCTTACACAAGAGAGAACTAGAAGATGAGCACTCAATAATTTTCTCTCTCTATCTCTCACTCTCTGAAGAATAATATCAGCTGTAGAAAAATTTTAGAGCTCTTTCCAAAGAGCCACACAGAATTTGTAGAGACTTCTCCTATTTATAGAGAGAGTTAGGGAAACCCTAAGTTTGCCCATTTTTGTAATTTCACATCAAACTGAGGAAACCCCTTTGATATGGTCTTCAATATGTATATATCATGTGTACCAAAACGTTAAAGTCGCAACCGCATCAAAAAATCTATAACTGGGGACAAAATTATGATTTCACAACAAGACTTCACAGTACAATGTTGTTCGTCGGAGTGTGCTAAAAATGTGTTAAAAACAACTCCTTAACGACGGCCTGGTTTTACCTTACTCAAGCGCACATATCAATTATAGTATAGCAATGACTTGTGTATGGGATATCGATCCCACGAAGACTGATATTGTTCACTTTAATAGTTGAAAAACACCGAATTATATTTTCTGAAAATTGGTTTGTTTGGGTGGTCGAAGACCAACTTATCTATTTTAACTAAAATTATCTAGAGAGCAAAGTAAATTGGTTGTGATTCAGATGAGAGATAAAACTATGGTTTTCATCACTCCACCACTAACCGCATTATATAGCTCATCATTGTATTTACTGTAAGAGGGCAATCCATAACTGTGAATCAGGTCGTACTGCAAATAGCTAAATACGACCCCAAAAAGGAGTACCATCTACTAAATTGCGATAACCCATCTCATGACTGACCTAACTAGTACATGCCAATTATATTACTTTAATCTAATCCTAATGCATGAAAATAAACTAAAGCATGTCTATGTTAAATCGCCCAGGCATGACCTGTGTCAACCCAGACTTTCAAGTTTCATTACCACCATTGTGTAGAAAACTATGATTAAGCAAACGAGTTCCAACCCATATTGAATAATCATAATTGTGCAAAATAATATATTCATTCCATCTAAGACAAGAATTTAGAAAAAACATATAATTTTATATTGTAAATCAGTATGGTCTCTTAACTATTACAATTATCATAGTATGGTCAACAGTTTCCCCTCGTTACAATTTAAAACAATGAAATAACTACATTACTTGGCTAGGGTTTTGCTATAAAACCCTAGATGCCGAGTTAGTTGGCCATGGTAGAAGGTGACTGCATCGATGATGTAGAAACGATCTCCATGGTCTTCTTCTCCGGATCTCTAGGTTTAAATATGGCTCTCAACAACAACACGTCTCTTTAAATAAACGTGAACCAATGAACTTTCTCTGAATGAATGAACGTGAACAACCAATCTGAACCAACCCTCAACATAGATATATCATCGTGTATATATAGGAAATGATGTAGAGAGGTCATCTTCAGTCTTTTTACTCTTAACTTCATGTAAACCTTAAAATTTGATATATATAAGTATATATATGTGTATACAAAGGCCTGGAGTCACAAACACGTCTTTGAATTAAACCAGTTGTATAACATGCAAAAACCATAAAAAATCACAAAAACTTGCCACAGATAAGCTTCAAGCGTACTTGGCCTACGCTTCAAGCGTAGGTACAAGCGTACCTTCAAGCGTAGGTTCAAGTATAAAAATGTGTTTTCCAGCGACGTTTTGAGTTTGAAAGCATAGGCACAAATGTAGGTATTTTCTTGAAAACCACTTTTCTCTGTGAATGCACCGAAACAACCGCCTTGAACCCACGATACTTTTTGCTAAAGCTAATGGCTTCTGAAAATTCCATTTTTGCCCTCTAGGAGCCCTTTTTGTCTCGAACTATCTTTTTTACTCTTCTCTTTGAATAGAAAGAACATACTCTTCAATTAATTCACTGAAATTAGCTCCATTTCTTCATTAAGCTCCTGAAACATGCTTTAACACACAAAACATAAAAATACCAAATAATGGAATGAAATGACATAACAATAGTGAGTTAAGAGGTCAAAATGTCTAATATTTGACACCTATCACACCCCCAAACTTACATATTGTTAGTCCTTTAGAAATAAACTTAGGGAACTTTCTTGTGATGATATTTTTTTCTATCTACTCTAACTAATCTAACCTAATCCCTTGCTTTTGTGAGGGTCGACGATTACACTTAGCACGTGTAACAAGCCTTTTAAACCCCTATGTTACCCCTAGTGGACGAGTGAAGTCTCGTGAAGGTTTACAGTGATGGTACCTACAAACATCTCAACTCTCTATAATCATGTAGTCAAGGGTTCACACGCAAGTTCAATTAAGTCATGATAAAATAGAAAAGATAGCATGGGTGCAAATATTCCCACTCACTACCGAACAATGATTATATCGAAACTTCATGTCATGAATGGTTCCCACTAAAGTGAATGATTTTGCTACTTTCTACTCTCAATCCGGACTACCTTCTGTGTTTTTGTGAACATTCTACCGTGGTATTTCAATCTCTCTTTTCTTACTTCATTGATCAAACTTTGCAATTTTTATTAAAAACACATATTTCCATCTTTCCACTTTTATCCCTTCATGTCTTTCTAAGTCTTCGGACTTTCTAGCGAGGAATTTTAGTCCCGACCAACTGGGCCCGAGCTTCTTCTATGTGATTTATGCTCATTAGTTTTCTCACCTTTATACGCGAACAGTGATATTGGTGATACCAAGGTCCGGTTACTCAGATCGAAGAACTACTTTTTGCATTTTATTTTCTCAAAATATTTTTTTTAATTTTCTCCATTTCAACCATAACATCTCCCCTTCTCCCCTTTTATTGTGGCAAAATTATTTTTTCAACTATATAGTCAAAGATCAATTTATTTTCCATAGTGAATATGTGCTTGTGCATATAGGTCAAAGTCGTCTTTCTTGATTTCAATTTCACGCATTCACTCACTCATGTAAAATCACATCACTTCACTAACTCGATCTAATAATTACTCCCATGAATAGGAATATCACATCACATACTACTCATACATCATAAACATGAACTCAATCAAATTGTAATGCAAATCAATCATGCGTGAAAACAAAGAACTGCTCCAAAATTTTAAAATTCCAAATTTTTTCGAAATGTTTTATTCCTTTTAATTCTATATCCTCACCCCCAAAATTAAATGAGACCATGTCCTCATGGAAAAAATAAAGTATGAGAACGGATAAGTTACCCTTGAAGCTCAATTCTGGATTCCACAACAAAACATGAATTGTCACGCCCTAAATTTCTAAAGACTCCCGAACCGGGACATCCAAGGAATACGGGGTCATGATCCATAAAATAAGCGACTAATTAAGAATATCAACATGAAGAAAATGAATGGAATATTATTAATCACAATAAATCCATACAAAATCAAACGGAAGCTAAACAAAATGATACACAAGGCACATTGAGGTGCCAAAAGAATACATCTATACAATGATGCACTGATACCGAATATAAGGAATGGATATGCCAACAGAATAGCTCCCAAGAGATATAACAACAATCCTAATACAGGGGACAAATAAAGGAAAAACAAAAGGGAATAACTGTACATACGAACGTCCCGAATCCGGAAACAACATCTGTGCCATGAGCCATCCTCTAACTTGGAAACAAAAGAAAGTGTCATTGCACCTCAAGCAATTCGTAGCCAAAACCTTTCCTACAAACTGACGTTTGGGACGCTAGGCAATAGAACGCCGGGGTGAGCTCATCGAAGCCCCGTAGGAGAATGGAATCGTAAGTGTCACATCCTACGACTGTTCAAGTAGAGTGCGAACCAACCCATGTACATGCATATATCCTAGGTCAGTCAAATGTCCCACATGGCACTCACGCCAATACGAGACCCCGGGAACACATCCCGTTAATCCCCTACCATGCATAAACAAATATGGTAACTTGCACGTTGTGAAACTATATCACAACAACATATAATAACTCACACCTATATATATGTTTATGCACATATATATATACATATAAACATACACAACTAATACAAGATACGTAGTATATACCCCCTCATAGATCGCTACCACTCGTACCTGCTAGTCCCACACTGACAATCAACACAACATCTATCACCAAAACACGGGAGCAATACTCCTATTCATAACACTCCAGGAAGGATAACACTCACACTTCCAAGGCCACGAGCATACTGAGCTCCAAAATTTCAAATTAGTATCAACTCATACTATCAATCACCTCACACATCACTATTGAGATCCGTAAACCCAAAACAGGGGTAAAACAGTCACTTCAACCTAAGGATGTCACAAAGGTTGCTAAACAACAAAAAAATGTGAAAATGATTGAATAATCCATCACACCGACCACTCAAATGTCACATGTTCGCTCATGGGTAAAATGGTCATTTCAAGGGAAAATATATACTTTCAAAGACTACCCCACCTATTTGGACATAGGTTAAACCATAGAAACAAACGGAAACGAATTCAAAGCCTTGACGCAGGAGATATGAATTTTTGAAAAAATGGCATCGGACCACGCCGACCCAAAAAGAAAGTTAAAGTACCCCTCTTTCACCAAGGGTAAAAGAATCATTTCAAGTGTAAATAAATTATTTCAAATTTTATATACAAATTTTATACCAAGAACAAGCCATAGGAACAAACGGTACCTCAATCCGAGTTACGAGGTGAGAGAAATGAATTTTTGAAAATCTTAAAAAATCAACCCAAAACTGACTTAGTCGACTAGCTAGTTCACCCAATCGGCTGGCTGATGACCCAGTCGACTAGCTCAATGACCTAGTCAACTAGGTGAGACAGAGAGTTCCAAAATCTTTACAGAAAATAGCTTGGTTGACCCAGTCGACTACCTAGAAGGCCCAGTCGAATGCCTAGTTCAAGAAACCTTAAAAATGACCCCCAAACAGCTTTGAACCCTTAGGAAACATGAAACAAAGTCCTCAACTTGTTTAGGAACTTTAGAAATGAGAAAATATAAATTTATCTCGTTTTAGTTTTCTCAAAAACATTTTGTTGAAAATTCGTAAAACTAAACGTCTTGCCCCCGGTATCCGTTTTGTACACCGCCGACTTTTAAAGGTCAAAATATTTTATTCCACGACTTTAGAACCATTTCAAAACTCAAAGTTTTTGTCGCCATCGCTGGGTAGGCGGAAATAGGTTTTTCACTTAAAGACCGAATAGACTCAAACACAAGTCTTATAAAAAATTCATTTTTGGGGAAACAAACCGAAACCAACAGAAAAACCCAAACGTATTTATAGACGCTCAAATGGAGCAAATGAGTGAAGAATGGAGTTCAAAAGCTTCTCGAAGGAAAGGGCAAGTGACTATACACAAGGTACTAACTCTAACCCAGCTACACTTTGCTCCACATTTCAACTCATAAACTCTATAACGACTTAACCAAGAATTACCACAACTCCAATGACATTCCATTCCTTAAGATCACTAAAGGGAACCTAGTGGTTGTTGCCATGAAACCAATTAGTTTCAAATAAAAACCTCTTCCGATTCTTTCAAACGTCAATTTCATATTCGAAACCACATCACTTAGGTTTCTAACAAGATCATATGGTCATCATACACAATCAACCAAGATCATAAACTACACCGACTTTATTTATCACAAGAAAGCCCTTAAACCAACTCATATCACCACCCTAAGGTATATAAGTACATAAAAACAAGTATAAGCATTTATCTCACGTTACACTTTAAAACAAGGCATGCAAATCATATTTCACATCCTTCAAGCTCACTTGAGCATTTTAATAACAAATGAATTATATATCTCAAATTCCACAGTAAACATGCTCTTCAAGCAGAAAGGATAATTTCATGATCCATATGTAAACATAAATCACATATTAGCAACTCAAATGGAATGTGACTCACACACCTCATGGTACATATGCTCAACCCATGAAACTCAATGTACAACCCCGTTCCAACTTCAAAATCCGAAAACGGAAGCACAGCCCAGTTGTGACTTATAAGCCGAAGACGGATGCACAATCCAGTTGTGACTTCATAGGCACAACCAAGTTGCGACTTCCAATATGAAATCCGAAAATAGATGCATAGCCCAGTTGCGACTTATAATCCAAAGACGGATGCACAACCTAGTTGCGACTTAACACCAATTGATTTCTCTCTTTAAAAGGTGAACCCATATGCAATATGTCTCAATGGGCCATGCAACAACATAAATATGTATTTCATCATATTTATAAACAACATTCCCACAATGTTAACATGAATGTTTTTCACCATTCAACATGCTTTTAAATCTCATTTAAAACAATAATCAATAAGGCCACATTCTCATGCACATGAAATGTTCCAATTCATCTAGTTATCCTTTAATACACAAGGATAACATTTTCATTCATTTAAATATGCTCTTAGTTCAGTTCAAGCAAGTTTTTCACAATTCACATCTCAAACATGACATGAATTCACTACATACCTCAAAGGTACTAAAAAAAGGAGCTAGCCTAATCTCATTCCATGGCTACTTCACTACACCACAACTCATATGTATATTGATACTTACACATATACAGAACTATACCCACACACATACACACATATATAGGTATACAAGCACACTTTAATCTTGGAAATCTCAAGAACAACTGACCACTAGCATGCATCATAATCCTATCAATATTATCATCATGCACTTCACACACAAGGGTTAACTTACATACACATAATCAACCCTAACTTCACAATTTTTTAAGGACATACTTAGTAATTTTTATCTAAGTTTAGGCATCCTAGAATCAAACTCACAACCACATAATCATATAATGACTAGTTAAGAAGTTTTCCCCTACCTCTTGAAGAGCAAAGCATAACCACTATGCAAGACCTATGAAACCCTAGCTCTTCCCCAACCGAAATCCAAGGAGCAAACCGGTGGAAAGCTTCACCATGACCTCCTAACTATGAATCAAACTCCAACACAAGAGGGGAACAAGAATCATTAAATGGTTTAACAAGAAACCCTAAACTAGGGTTTGAATGAAAAATACATAAGGAAGGAAGAACACTTACCAATCCTTGGCCAAAACCAAAGAGAAGGACACCATGAACATCTTCCATGTTGATGGCCACACTAAACTCCCAACTTAGGGTGATCAAATCCACTTCTAAGTGAAGAAGAACCAAGAGGTAGAAGATGAGAGAAAATGGAGAGAAAGAGTTGAAGTCTTGCCAAATGAAAGACAACTACACTCACACTTGTTTTAGATTCTCCACTCACACCTCTCACCATCCAATGGCAAAGCTTCAAGCTAGCAAATGAAGACTTAATCCATGGGCCACAAAGTAGTCTTGCAATGGAAGACTAAACACACCACTCACAAAACCCATTATTTTTTTCAAACAAGGCCTTAACATCAAAGGGTTTAGAATAAGGCAATGGAAATGAATTAATGATCCAAGGGTTGACATGAAATCTTGTTAACTGAAAGACCAAGAATAATGGATTCTTGCATTTAAGTTCCATCTAAACAAGGTCCTATGATCTAAGGGTCTAGAACAAAGATGAGAGAATGAGATCAATGGTTAGGAATGAGACACCACTTGAAAAGTGGGAAATGACCAAATTATTCTCAACTTAGGGTTAATTACATGAGTGCCATCAAGTCTCTTAATTACCCTTCTACCCGTTGTCATCCTCTCTAATTACTACTATGCCATTCATCCCCCAACACTTAGCCAAATCTCTACATTTTTCACTAAGTGTTCTAAATGTGAAAATACTTATTTACCCTTTGGTCATTTCTTTCCCGAAATCATTTCTAACTATTCCCTTTACTTACAACATGAAAATATAACAATAAATTCACACAAGTGCTACACCGAACATCTACAATAAACTAGGGTAACACTTTCGAGAACGTAACACGATTGCCGAAGCTTCAACGAGAAAACGTTGCATGAACCCATGTAGTCGTTGGCGACACTCAAATCCACGAAGCTGGAAATGAAATACCACGAAGTCGTCCTGCTAAGTCCGAAACTTAAACGTGAAAAATTCACACGTACCGAGAATACATAAGATATCATGAATAAGTGACGTCAAAAAATGTTAATACTTGGAAAAGAATTCCAGAAAAGAGAAAGAAAAATGCGGGGCGTTACATGAATCCCCTCCCCCAAACTTGATTTAGATCACTTATAGATATTCTCAACAAAGTACAAATACCCACAATCATAGCAAGGGAAAAATAATTTTCATCATAAATATCTAGAAATCAACACATGTTTTTCAAGGAATTAAAAATTCTCTTTTTTGTTCAAATGATTTGGCCTTAACGGCCTACAATCCTATAAAATTAAAATAAAATCAGGAAAGATTTGGCCTTAAGGGCCTACAATCTCTAAAATTGAAAATTCAAAGACGTGACCTAAAGGGTTTACCGTCTCTAAGAATTAAAAAAAATGCATAAATTAAATGACCTACTATTTTACAAACCTAGACTCTAAACTAACTTTCACAACCTAGGACCTATGTTTAATGTCGTCGGCATGACAGAGTCACTTAAAGGGTTATCCAACACCCTTCCTCTCTACAACACTTCCCCTAAACATAGGACAAAATGTAGGAGACGAGTCTCTCTGTCACGCCCCAAATTCCTAGGACTCCGAAACCCGAGCCTAAGAGCTAAGGGAGTGAATGCGGAAGTAAAAAGAAACGAAAAACAAATGAAAACCAATGACCGAAGGTCATCAAACACCCACAAAAGGGTAAAATGCTTTAATACCATGCTGACACGTCCCTAAATTCCTAAGACTCCCGAACTGGGACATCCAAGGGATCCAGGATGTGATCATTATAATGAGCAACTAAGATATCATTAACCATGAAAACGTATGGAATAATGATAGGAAATGGTATATTTCATACCCAAATGAATAATAAACAAAGCAGCGGAATCTAACGAAAATCCGGCAGAGTTCCGTTTGCAAATGGAACATCCGGACAACTAACCACAACACAATAACCTGCCAATAGAAATTCGATAATAACAATGGCTTCCAAGCCCCACATACATCAATCCTACTAGGGCCGAGGTAGTGGAAAGAAACCAAAACCCCTCCAAACCCTCTATAATCAACAGAGCCACAAATGCTCGAATAAGAATACAGAAAAGCACCTAGCTGTGCAGAATAGATACAATAACCATCAGAAAGAATAATTACAGGAACTAATGGATACATAAACAGGGATATACCAACAGACTGGCTCCCAAAAGAGAATACATAACAATCCCATAACAATGGGTAGAGAAACTGAAAGCGGATACCTATCGTCCCCAAACCCAGTCGTGCTGCAACCGTAACCGCATCACCCAACGCAACTCCAAAACCTGTAACAAGGAAACAAAAGAAAGTTGTCGTTGCACTGCATCCTGCTCATAGCCGTATATTTCCTGCAACCTGGCGTGTGAATACCAGGGGGCAAGTGAAATACCCCTGTGAGCAAATAAGCTCAGTGGGAAAGAATACTCTAACTACCACATCCTCTAATAGTTTAGGTAATGCTAAACCACCCAGTGAGATACATAGCCCACAACATAACCCAGCCACGAAAACCCAAGGCACACGCACTCATATACTACCGTACGTAAGTATATAACGGGGATATATATATATATATATATATATATACAAGTATACATGTATAAGTATGCAACTTGAGTCTACAAGGTACAACTAAGGTTCATACTCCAAGTACCAACATCAGTAGTCTACACTACTCTCACCAACGCACACTAAGTACACTACACCCGAATCAAACCTAACAAATAATCAATTACTCACAACTCAAATCAGAAGATCCAACAGAGGAGATCACACTCACCTCTAACATCCACAGGAATCAAATCCACCACTAGTACCAAGGAATACTCAAATCCCACACCCCGATAACACAAGAATGAAAACACCCACGTCCTTGCGTACTAACACAATCATCATCTATATATATATATATATACAATATATATATATAACAAACCTCATCACATTCCTAAGGAAAATCTACCTCTCAAGGGCTAGATCACCTCAATCATATCACCATACCATAATTCAAATCGACCTCATAATACTATCATTAATAGGGTCAATCACATCACTAACACTCTCACTGTAGGCGAGGAAAACCTCCCAATCAAATCACTAAGAGTACACGAACTCAACTCATAAGAACGACCACCTCAGGGTCACCAAAGCAAAGCGAAGGAAAAGACTTTCCAATGCTTAACCAACAGATAACCGAGACAGCAATGTCAAGGTAAAGAACACCACAAGTGTTTAGTGAGAACACCTGGACAAGGAACCCAATCCACTCGGTATCCATGCCCCTAACATGTGGAACAACTCGAATCACCTAAGTGGTGACATCAAAAACCAAGAAGAAAGGAAAGGGCAACACTATATGTGTACCCTGAACAACACCAAGCCTCATACCCGAGACTTAGAAATGATAGGAAGCAAAGGTGAAACAATGGAACACCTTTCAAAACTCTACAAGATGAGATATTGAGAAAGAAGTCTCGAAATCTCAGAATCCCAAGAAAATAATAAAATGGTTTTACTTTTAAGAACCACATAGTAAAATGACCGTCTTGCCCCCGGTCTCCGTCAATTGCCATCACCGGCTTTTAGAGTTAAAAATCTTTCCAACGAAGATCCTAAGATCGTTTTATAAAGTGTTAAAACTTTTCATTTCCACGGGGGTAGGCGAAAACGGGTTTTTCCTTTTAAATATAAAGAGTTTGTTTCAAGGTTTAGAAAACACCGTTTTCGAAATGACAGTCAAATAAGAGAAACACAAATCTATGAATTCCTGTAATGTCCGAGAGGACAATAAAGGAAGAACAACACGTTGGACTCACGGAAGCCAACCATCCGTTCCAACTCCACCAAATCAAATGACACTACATGGAAGAGGTTCGGCACCACGCCGTAACCAACGAATCCCGGAATGACATACAAGTCAACGACCACGTACTAGTGTACAAAACGCATTACAAGGAATGCTTAAGGGAAGGGACTAAGCAAAAGAATCAAGACTTTCAGACAACAGTACCTCGAGTACTTAATGAATCCCTAATCATAACCTCTTCTCATCAATCAAATCTCACACAACTCATCACTCGCCTTCTTTAAGGCCTCAATTATCAATTGACACAAAAATCATCCTTAACCTCAAATCTTCAAAAGAGTTCACACAACTAACCACGATCACCAAACTATTAACCACAATCACAAGGCTGCTAACCACAATCACAAGGCTGCTAACCACAATCTCTAAGGCTACTGACCACAATCTCTAAGGCCTCAACTCAAGTCAAGCCTACGGTCCACCACTAGCCTCCGTTAGCCACATGAATCACTATGCCAACACGCATAACCTCCCCCAAGGGTACTAAGGTATACAACAACAAGTATAAATATATTCGTTTCATTTATACTTATTAATAATTACCACATTTAAAGTCTTGTTTCACATTATTCATTTTCAACTGAGCATTTATAAAATATGAATTTAATTTACAATATATTCATAAATAACATGCTCCAACATCACATGTAATATAGCACATATACATGTTAAACGAGATCACATAAAGGGTATACAGTGTAATGTGACTCGACACTCCCCGTGATACTCACACACAACACACCCTTCCCAAACAGCACAGTACCGGCGCTCGAATATGAAGCCCGTCGACCAAAATCGTCCAAAAACTATTTTGAATATATCGAAATGTCCGTCTCGACAACCTATACGATATATACGAAGCCCATTAATAATAGGTTAATTAATTGGGTTAAATCTGAAATATCCCAAACGAAAACTATAACCTATAAATGCGATTTACGGGCAAACTGTTCATCGTAAATTCACGAAATTAATATATGATGAATACTACGTACGTACGAAACTACTCACCGAAAATCGGCTCAAACCGATCACCGGAAGGTCGCCGAAAAATTGGCCGAAGCCTTGCCGGAGTCACCCCCGCTCACGCGCATAGCCACTGCAATAGCTGCCGGCTCCTTGCGCCACCACCGGCGCCACCACACGCCGCCTCCTCCAGGCCACGATGCCACCGCCGTCGCTACCAACAACCACCGTCATCATCCTGGACCGTCGCTGTAGCTCCTGGTTGCGCGCGTCCAGCCGCCGCCCTCTCGTCCAGTTGCCGACTCTCTCTCTCTCTCGCCATGACCGGCGAAAATGGAGATGAAGGGCAGAGAAGCAGCTCGTGTGTGGAGAAGAAACGTGAAGCAGAGAAGGAGATGTCTGTGTATCGTGTAGGAGAAGATAGAGCGAAGGCTAGGTCGTTCGTTCATAACAATATACAGATATATATATGCGTATACATATATATTCAATTTACATAAGTTACCCTTCATTTGTCCATAATCACGAAATAACCCCCACTACAATATATATATATATAATTAAATATATATATATACAGTAAACCCCAATAATTATCGGGAATGCCCAAACATAATCTCGTAAGTCCAAAATAATAACGGGACGCCCAATTAAATATACCGGGGCAGGAACCCAAACGTAGGAACACTTAACAAGCCCGATCCAATTAAAACGCGTCGTCATTCAATCGAAACACTAATCATTAAACTTCGAATAAACTAACGTCGAAACGAGACCGTGTAATTGACAACAAGAATTCGCGTAGTCATCAAAGAGAAACCGTAAAGTCATACAGTCGACTTTAAAACTAAACGCGAAAAATTTACAGGTATCAAATACCAAGAACAAACAATACGTCAAGAACAAGTGACGTCATTACCGAAATTAAATCAAAGATAATTTCAGTAAAAAGGATAATAACACGGGGTGTTACACTCTCAGTGTTCTCACCTGTAGACAAGTAGTACCATCTATAACATCAAATATAGAACAATAATCACCATATAAAGTACCTCCTCTGTTACTTTCTAACTTCACCTCATATATAGGCAATGTGTCCAACATATCTTCCTTCAACACCTTATGTAATGTTCCTTCCACCAATTTATCACTTTCCATTAAACTAATAGATGCCAAATATTCCGGTCCTAGATCAATCTCGTCATAAATTTTTAGCGGCTGACCACGCCTCTTTAACCTCTCATCTCCAAAACCTATCTTTCCGCGGGGGTAAACCGATTTAACTCTAAATGATCCGTCTCTTCTTAACCGGATCTTACCTGGAAATAATTTTAGCTTTGAATTACATCACCGTTCCTTCTGGCCAAACTCAATGAACTTAAGATGAACATGCTTAGCATGATGTACTCTTATCTAAGCTATGTAAATTCAAACATCCTCATATGCAAAACTCCGTATCCCCTCACACTTATCTCTCAATTGTGGACCTTCCCAAGCAAACTGACATGTCTAGAAACATGTTTCACGTTACAATACCCAAGTATAGGTAGTCAAGTTATAATATAGTCTTGGTGAGTCCAAGTGTCAAACCTTAGGGAGAGTCGGAAAGATGTATGAAAAATGAATTTTATTTTTATCCTTGAATTGATTTGATTGATTGATTTTGGTTGTGTTCTTGAATTAAATTAAATACCAAGGCATTGGGAATTCCTTTACAATGTCGAAACCAAGTGTACCACATATCCAAATAAGTAATAAAAGTTAACTAATACAATCATCATATGTTAATTATATTTGCATGGCAAGAAAGGGGTCGCTTGGGAGGATAATCTATACTAACAACGCAACTCTCCAAATCATGCCTATAAGCAATAAATAATTGACATACTAAATGAATTATATAAGTTAACTAATAGAAACATTATATGTTCATTATAAATGCTATGGCAAGAAAGTGGTCGCTAATGAAGCAACTCTCTAAATCATGCCTATATTAGCAATGATAATAAACATACTAATGATCTAGTAAATCTCATTAAATAAGCAGTATTATTAATTACATATGAATCATAAGAATTGTGAACTATAATGATGTAATTACATTCAAAGTATTCATTATACCTATGTAAGATCATAATAAATCAAGAACACCACATAAAGTGGGTTGAGCATTACTTATATCATTGTAGGTTATAATGAAGCTTAGATGTAATTACATAAGTGAATTCATTGATTCAAAGAACTCAATATACATGACATAAAGAGGCAAAGAATCATTGAATAAAATTATTAGATTCATATATTATCAATAATACTAACCTTGAAGCATTAAATACTTGGATATGCAAACACTTGGTTCTTCATTTTAAATTCATTCCCTAGCCTTAGCTAGAGAATTACTCTTCCATTATAAATGTATAAATCACTATGTTTCTCTTCACTCCTTTCCTTGGTGTCTTACAAATGAAAGACTACCTCTATTTATAAGGAAAATATGGAATCAAATGACAATTAGAAAAGAGAAATTGGATTTCTTTTTGTTTGAATATTCATTACTTTCCACCCCATTGTCTTCTTTTCTCATGTGCCTTTGTTTCTTCCATGTGCCTTTGTTTATTGACATGGATCGGATTTACTCTTGTAAAATCAAAATCCAATGAATGTGGTGAATCTTCAAGAAGATGTAAAATTCACATCACCCTTTGGTAAACCCGAACCCCTCTTGATTTCTGCACAATTCTGCAGTTTTGAAGCTGACTTGCAACTGCCATAACGCCTTCATTTCAAATCGAAATAAGGTCATTCTTGTGCTCAAATTGAAGGTCTCTGAATCAAATTTCCAATGGTACCAATTCCATTTCCAGAATCAAAACATAGAATTACTTATAGGCATTTAAGTAAAGGGTGGTCAAGATGAATATATTTCATGCATAGTTGATGACCCAATTTGCATGGAATTGATTGAATTCTTCATGAAGACCTCAAAAATAAGATAAGCACAAAAATATTATAAAACTTGAATAAAAGATATCACTATAGAACTAAAATACGTAAATTAAGGGGTTTAAATATATAATATTTGGCACTTATCACAAACAGCTTGTCTACCATCTTTATACTTAACACTTGCTCATTTAGAAAAGTTCCTTAAGAGGGGTGTCATCCTTGGTAGGCTCTATGATAGTTCGTGGAAAATGATCAGCTCTCACAGTCTTCAGACCCTTTTTATCTTTCAGTACGCCATCCTCTTGATCATTAATTAACCCACACAACACCATTTCATGAAGTGTATTATCAGGCATCAACTCTTGTGGAGGAATATGTTGAGGTACAACCGACTCTCTAAATGCTCTCTCTAGTTGCGAGTACAAAACAACTTCCAATTCCGCAATAACTAGTTTAAGACCTCCACATCTTGCTTATTCGTCACTAAGCTCTCCTCTCAACTTTCAGTGTCGTCATATAACCCAATCTTATAAAGTTAGATGTCTAGCACTGATAGGTGCTCAAAAGTATCCATTTAAGACCCTATCTTACTGTTGTTATGTCTTTATAATCCATTATTTGGTATTTTTATGGAGTTTACGTGTTTAAGCATGTTTCAGGAGCTTAATGAAGAAAATGAGTTTAATTCGGTAAATTAACTAGATTTATGACTCAAGATTATTCTAGAGCCGAAATCATGAATAAAAGACCTATAAAGGACCAAAAATAAGTCAAGGATGCAAAAGGAGTAAAGAAGAATGAAGTCGAGAAGAGAAACAGAGCAAAGAAGACGAAACATGAAATACAAGGTGAAGAACTATCGAGTACTCGGTAGAGCTTTCATTGAGTACTCGGTAACGTGCGAAAGTCAGCGCACTTGCACAGAAGAGCAAAAATATTGCAGAGAGTTTTGACGCACTTGCGCCCGTTTGTGCATAATTTTGAAGTTACCGAGTCCTCAGTGGAATCTTCACTGAATACTCGGTGAGCCAAGTTAGAGAATTTCAATGTTACAACTTCAGCCTCATTCAAACCACCATGACCTAATCAACATATCATTAAATGGAGTTCTTATTGAGCCTAACATCAAGAGCTTGAAATCAGCTTTCCAACAAGCTATTATATACTTGCATCCAATGTGTGTAATCTAGATATGATCCAAAGAGTCAGAGGTGTCCTGCAGAAAAAAGCTGAATCGGGCAGAATTGGGCCAAAATCCTAGTTTGACCTGAATTGCTCCAAATTGACCCAGATGACTTTGTATTAAACTCCAACACCTATATAGACAAGTTTTAGACATATTATACATCAGATTTAAGGGTTTTGCTCAGTTGGTAAGGAAATCACATAAAAAGGGTATCCTACACTCAACAGGAAATGAAGGCAATTTTGGGTTTCCCTCACATTTGTTTATAAACACCAAGGTCTGTTATAGGTTTTTCTCAATTGGGATTTCTTTTCACATAATTTTAGAGCTTCTATTCACATATCATTCATAGGGATGAGTCATTTAAGACCTCGAGATCCAGAGAAGAAGACCATGGATGGCGATTCTACATCAACGATGCAATCTCCTTATACCATGAGCAACATATTCGGTATCTAGGGTTTTCTAGCAAAACCCTAACCAACTAATGTAGTTCTTCTTTGTTTTCAATTGTAACGAAGGGAAATAGTGATCATAATGTGATGATTGTAGTAATTGAGAGACCTTTTTTTCATGATACAAGTTTAGATATTTATTCTGATTCTTGTCTTAGACTGAATGAATATATTTATCTTAAACAATCATGCTTATTCACTATGGGCTAGAACTCGGATGCTTAACTTAAGATTTTCTACACAATGGTGGTAATAAAACTTGAAATTCTAGGTTGACACAGGTCATGCCTTGGCGATTTAATATAGACATACTTTAATTTATTTTCATGCATTAGGAGTAGAATAGAGTAATTTAATTAACATGTACTAGTTAAGCAAGTCATGAGATGTGTTGTCGCAATCCGGCTGATGGTAATCCTTTTTGGGGTTGTATTTAGCTATTTAAAGTACAACCTGATTCACAGTTTATGGTCCGCCCTATTGCAATTGAGCAAATTTAGAATTATATTATGTGGTTGGTGGTGGGGCATGGAAACCCTAGATTTATTTCTATTATTCTTGTCTTAATCTATCTTTACTATTTTATTAATTAATTAGTTCAGAAATCAAAACCAACAAATCATATTTTTATAGCAATTTAAGAGTATTCTTTTACGAGAATTCAGAATACGACTTAGTTTTTGTGGGATCGATAACCTTTCCCTGGCCGAACTATACTATAATTGACTCGTGCGCTTATGAATAGGTAAAACCTAGGACGTCATTTAAGAGTTGTTTTTAACACATTTTTAGCACACTCCGACGGACATCAAGTTTTTGGCGCCATTGTTGGGGACTAACGAATATTCTGAATTTTAGTAATCTAGTATTTTTGAAATGGTTTTACTTGCTTTACTTTTATTTTCTTCTTTTTAAAGTTCAATTATGTGTTTTGATGAGGTACACCGAAAAAAGTGAAAGGAGAACCAGAAGAGCAGGTGGCCACTGTTTTGCAGGACGGTTTGTGATTTTTACATGTAGTTAGCATTATTGCATAATTATACTTTACCTTTCTTGCTTAATTTCTATTTTTTTTCTTTTTATTTATATTTACTAGCATAAACAAAAATTGCATTTTTCGTGTAAACAGTCCGATTTTTGTAAAAGATGAGAGGGTTTTGAATGGAAATGGGCCAATAAACAAAACTCACTACTAGTGAGCCCAGTTAATTTTTGGCCAAAATACGTTGTTTAGGACCTCAAAACCCCAATTTTGTGATTGTTAGAAAAAAAATGTATAATGGTTATACCAATTCGATGAGTGTTCCATATTATAATTTTTATAACTCGGATGGGAGAGATCATCCCAATTTCCAATACCAACAATCAGGTATAGAAAATTCATATCAGAGCTTTAATGAGGATCCACAATATTCTGATCATGGATTAGGGTATCGACCGTATAGTTAAGATTATTATCCTCAACCATCGAATCAATTCTAACTTGAGTCAAATGCATATTTGTGTCATGGAGCCATTGCCTGTTGAAGATAAATTCTTAGCCCATTTGAGAGAAATCAGAGCTAATCCCCATCCGGAGTCATTGTCTTCTAATGACCAATTCTTAGTATATATAGGCAAAATCGAGACCCCTTAAAATTATGAGGAGATCACATATAATATAGACAACTCATACTTTTCTAACACTGAAAATACTCAATCAAGTTTCAATAAAGGTCAACTACCATTCAGTATTCAGGATTTTCACTCCAATAATACCCAATCATTCCAACCCTCCAACCAAAATCCACTCCAGTTCCAAAATCAAAATCTGATGCCTATATTAATTGGTGATGAAGATAAACTGATGAACACCTTGAGAGAGATTGAATATCAATTAAAATCTAATTCTCAAGCTTTGATTAGGTTATGGAAACTACTTGATTCTATGAGGATGGAGGATTTGCCAAATCAAGTGGTAGATAATTTTGAAGACAAGGAGGATGGGTACAGTGAAACAGAGGAAAATTTTGAAATTAAGAGTGACATTGCATATGACAAGAGTGCGCAAACTATTCCTTTACCATAAGAGCCAAAAGAGACACCATATCAACCTCAAGCAAAATTTACCCAATGTCTCGATTTGCTGTGTTTTGAAGATAAACAATCATGGGATGAGTACTATGTAATTGATGGGATTGATAAGGTGAAAGAGAGCTCTTAACCTTATTCATTGACAGAAGAATCGTTGGACATAGGTGCCAAATATGGGATGAAGGTAGAGCATGACAAATGAGAGAAAGTTTATGATGATTATTAAGTGCTTGATATCTTGCTCATTACTGAGTGTTCACAATGGACACCATGAAATGATTTACTTCCCACACTTGCTTCACTATGTGGTGGAAGTGTCAAAGAGAGGAAGAGTGTTGGATAGCCCTTTGCGGAGCCGTCGCGCCAAAGACGTTAAAGATTGGTCTTAGGCTATGAACGTTAGTTTCTAGCCTCGATTTGTAGAATAGTAGGTCATTTAATTTTTACAATTTTTAAATTCCTAGATATGGTAGACCTTTAAGGCCACGTCTTTGCAATTCTAATTTTTAGAGATTGTAGGCCCTTAAGGCCAAATCTCTCATATTTTATTTTAATAAAAGTTTTCATTCCTTAAGCAATATTTTGATGATTTCTGGAAAGATAGGATGATTATATTTCTTCTTCCCTTGCTATGATATTGGGTATGTGTGCTTTGTTGAATATTTCTATAGGTGGCTCGATTCAAGTTTGGGGGGAAGACGAGTATAAAGAGTGGAAATTTCGAATCTGCATTTCAAGGGTGGTAACAATTTCTTCCTTTATTTATTTTATTTTAGACCGTGAGTACATGGCCCGCTTTAAGTTTGGGGGGAAGGAATTAGTTATTTGCTAATGCTTTAAGGGAATGAGAATGAGAAAAATGAAAGTATTGAAAATATTGAAAAATTTATTAAGTTCTTCATTCGAAATATGAGTTCATTTGTGTACATGTTAAGACTAGAAAGATATTATGTATGCAACTACCCCACTCATGAGTATATAATAGTTTGATTAAGTTGAATATTTAAGGCGTGGTCCACATGGGTGAATAGATAAGTGAAATTGAAACCGAGAAGGATAGTTTTAACTTATAAACACATGCACATATTCTCTATAAGACAACTATTGACCTTTGATTAATTAATTGAAAAAATATATTTGTTTCAATGGTAGGGGGAAATGGGGAGAGGTAAAGAATAAAAAGAAATATTGTGGAGAAAAGATGAAAATATGAAAAAAAAAAAATGCAAAAAATAGTTTTTCAATATGAGTAACCGGGCCTTGGTATCACCATTATGATTTTTCGTATTTAAAGGGGAGAAAACTAATGAGCATAAATCACATGGAAGAAGCTCGGGCCCAATTGGTCGGGACTAAAAATTCCTGCTGGAAAGTCCGGAGACTTAGAAAGACAAAAAGGGATAAAAATGAAAAACAAAATATTGAAGTCGTGTCAAGGGAAAGATTGATCAATGAAGTAGAAGAAGAGAGATTAGTCTACCATAGAGAATGTTCACAAGAACATGGAAGACTGTGTGGATCGGTTGTAGAAAGTAGTGAGTTTATTTCACCACTGCGGGGACCATTCTTTTAAATTTAATTCATGAAAATTATTACTTATAAGTGAGTGGGGATAACTTGTATACATTTTACTCTGACAAAATTATAGCATTTGCATGAATTAATGATTATTTGATTTCATGAGCATACAAGAATGAAGAATGAAAGAATTTGTGGGTAGTATAGTTAACTCTCATGAGACTTCACTCGTCGACTCAGTTTTGCTGATGGGTTTAAAAGGCTTGTTACACATGTTAAGTGTAATCGTCGACCCTCATGAAAGCAAGCGATTATGTTAGATTTGTTAGATTAAAAATCATCACAAGAAAGTTTCACTGAGTTCATTGCTAAGGGACTAGAATATGTAAGCTTGGGGGTGTGACAAGTGCTTAAAAGTATCTATTTTAAGACCCTATCTTACTGTTGTTATGTCTTTACAATCCATTATTTGGTATTTTTATGGGGTTTGTGTGTTTAAGCATGTTTCAGAAGCTGATTATGACTCAAGATTGTTCGAGAGCTGAAATCATAAATAAAGACCAATAAAGGAACAAAAATAAGTCAAGGATGGAAAAGGTGTTAAGAAGAATGAACCCGAGAAGAGAAACGGAACAAGGAGGATGAAACACAAAGTGAAGAACTACCGAGTACTTGGTAGAGCCTTCACCGAGTACTCAGTAAGGGGCAAAATCCAACGCACTTGCGAGGTAAGAACAAAATATGGCATAGCAGTTTGGCGCACTATTGCCCATTGGCGCACAATTTTGAAGTTACCGAGTACTCGATGAGCCAAATTCGAGAAATTCAAAGCTACAACTTTAGCCTCATTTAAACCACCATCAAGCACTTGAAGTCATATTTCCATCAAGATATTACACATCTCTATCTAATGTGTGTAGCTCCTGATATAATAAAAAAAGTCAGAGGTGTCTTGTAGGAAAAAGCTGAATTGAGCAAAATCGGGCCAAAATCCTTGTTTGACCTGAATTGATCCAAATTGACCCGGATGACTTTGTATTCAACTCTGACACCTACAAGGATATGTTTTAGACATATTATGCATCAGATTGAAGGGATTTTCTCAATTGGGAAGGAAATCACATAAAAAAGGAATCCTACTCTCAACAGGAAAGGAAGACAATTTAGGGTATCCCTCACCTTTGTCTATAAATACCAAGGTCTGCTACAGATTTTGGGGACTCCTCTTCACCCAATTTTGGGACTCCTCTTCACCCAATTTTAGGATTTCTCTTCACACAATTTTAGAGCTTCTATTAATATATCATTCAAAAGGAGGAGTCCTTCAAGACCTAGAGATCCGAAGAAGAAGACCATGGAGGCCGATTCACATCAACGATGTAGTCTCCTTTTACCATGAGCAATTAATTCGGTATCTAGGTTTTTCTAGCAAAACCCTAGCCAAGTAATGTAGTTCTTCTTTGTTTTAAATTGTAACGAGGGGAAATTGTGACCATACTGTGATGATTGTAGTAAATGGGAGACCGTTTTTATTCTTGATTTAAGTTTATATATTTATTCTGATTCTTGTCTTAGATTGAATGAATATATTTATCTTACACAATCATGGTTATTCTCTATGTGTTGTAACTCGGATGCTTAACTTATAATTTCCTACATAATGGTGGTAATAAACCTTGAAATCCTAGGTTGACACAAGCTATGCCTTGGCGATTTAATATAGACATGCTTTAGTTTATTTTCATGCATTAGGAGTGGAATAGAGTAATTTAATTAGCATGTACTAGTTAGGTCAGTCATGAGATGAGTTGTCCCAATCCGGTTGATGGTAATCCTTTTTGGGGTCATATTTAGCTATTTGCTGTATGTAACACCCCGTGTTATTTTCCTTTTTCCTGAAATTATTTATAATTTTAATTTCAGTAATGACGTCACTTGTTCATGACGTATTATTTATTCTTGGTATTTGATACCTGTAAATTTTTTCGCGTTTAGTTTTAAAGTCGACTGTATGACTTTACGGTTTCTCTTTGACGACTACGCGAATTCTTATTCTCGACTACACAGTATTAGTGCTTTTACGGATCCGGTGTGAAGCGTATTAAATTACCTTCTCGGTGTTCCGGTTGTTGGATTCCTAAACCGGTATATTTCTTCCGGACTAATTTGTTTATTGGGCGTCCTGTGGACTTACAGGTTGACTCAATATTAATTGGAGGCTTCCGGTAAATATTGGGATTTATTATATATATATATATATTGAATTATATATATATATATTGAAGAGGGGTCATTTCGCAATTTAGGATAATTAAAGGGTTGTTTTTACAATTAGTATATATATATGTATACATGTATACGCTTCACAGACCTGCTACTCTCCTTCTCTACACGCCATCAAACGACCTGCTACCATCTCTCTTCCTTCTCTTCACGCACGGACCGAGCTGCTTCTCACGCCTCCATCCTCCATGGTCGCCGGTCAGGCGAGAAAGAGAGAGAGAGAGAACGGCCAGCTGGGCGAGGCACGGCTATGGAGCTTGCCGCAGCAGCAGCTGCGGCTGGAGCTGGAGCAAGGACGGAGACGCGACGGCTGTCCATAGGAGCGGCGGTGCTGGGTGGTGACGACGAGCTAGTGGCGGAGCTGGTGGTCGCACAGGGGTCGGCGACTGTAGCCGTGGTGCAGTTCGTTCGACAGGACCGGTTCGGCCGGACTTTGAGTGGCCGGTTCGATGACTTCCGGTGATCGGTTTGAGCCGATTTTCGGTGAGTAGTTTCGTACCTACGTAGTATTCGTCATATATTAATTTCGTGATTTTACGTTGAACTATTTGCCCGGAAATCGCATTTATAGGTTATAGTTTTCGTTTGGGGTATTTTAGATTTAACCCAATTAATTAACCGATTATTAATGGGCTTCGTATATATCGTATAGGTTGTCGAGACGGATATTTCGATATATTCGAAATAGTTTTTGGACGATTTTGGTCGGCGGGCTTCATATTCGGGCGCCGGTACTGTGCTGTTTCGGGTTGTTCGATAACGTATAATTAGGTGGGAAATTATATTTCTCACTCCGCATTATTGAAGTAGTTTAGGGGTGCAAAACCCTTATTTAATTTATTATAGATATATTAAATTGTTAATTTAAATATCTATAATTCGTTTAGAATCGGAATTGGACTTAGGAATTAATTTAAGAAAATTAATTAAATTATTTCCTACGAGATTAAATATATTCCTAATTGAATTGAATAGGAATAGACGACTTAGAAATTCCTTTGAGAATTAAATGAGCTAGAAGATTTGTAAACGTTGGACGTGAGAGACTTAGACGCTATTCTAGGTCCCCTTTTTGTTACGTGGATTATTTGTTTAAATTATTTTAAAAAGACATGTTAATTGAAATTGAAATATTTTCTAAGGAATTAAAGAAAATATATTTTGAAAACATGAAATGTATATGAAACTGTTTTCATATGATTTAATTGCCTTATTGTATTTTAAAGCATGAAAAGAGATTTTGAGATTTATATTACCATGTGGGTATTTTTATAAATATGATGTATTACATATTTATGATTGAGATATGATTTGATTGTACACCATGTCGTGTGAGCACATGGGTGTTGGTGCATGTAGTGCACGGTTTCACCATTGGCAGAGAGAGTTCATTTGGTGTGGTCTACTTCCTTTGTGCCTGGGGCACGAGTAGACGTTTGTGTCGGATCATCACAACAACTGGACAGGAGGTATCACGCCTACGGAACTAAAAAGCCGGCAAATGTGAGTTAAGAGTCCGGGTGGAGGCTTATGTTCTTGACTCAAGGGTAGTCATGGCGTACGGAGTTGCAAGCTGGGCTCTCGTACAACCGCCTTCCCTGTTGAAGTGATAGAGAGAAAAATCACTTGGGAAGGGTCGGTGTGGTAACTCTACACTATGATGAGTGGACAGAGTTTGTATCCGTTACCCTTGGGAAGGGTGTGTTGTGTGTGAGTATCACGGGGAATGTTGAGTCACATTACACTGCCTATTATTTATGTGATCTCGTTTAACATGTATATGTGCTATATTATATGTGATGTTGGAGCATGTTATTTATGAATATATTGTAAACTAAATTCATATTTTATAAATGCTCAGTTGAAAATGAATAATGTGAAACAAGACTTTAAATGTGGTAATTATTAATAAGTATAAATGAAACGAATATATTTATACTTGTTGTTGTATACCTTAGTACCCTTGGGGGAGGTTATGCGTGTTGGCATAGTGATTCATGTGGCTAGCGGAGGCTAGTGGTGGACCGTAGGCTTGACTTGAGTTGAGGCCTTAGAGATTGTGGTTGGTAGCCTTAGAGATTGTGGTTAGCAGCCTTGTGATTGTGGTTAGTAGCCCTGTGATTGTGGTTAGTAGTTTGGTGATCGTGGTTAGTTGTGTGAACTCTTTTGAAGATGTGAGGTTAGGGATGATTTTTGTATCAATTGATAATTGAGGCCTTAGAGAAGGCGAGTGATGAGTTGTGTGAGATTTGATTGATGAGAAGAGGTTATGAATAGGGATTCATTAAGTACTCGAGGTACTGTAGTCTGACAGTCTTGATTCTAATGCTTAGTCCCTTCCCTTAAGCATTCCTGGTACTGTGTTTTGTACACTAGTACGTGGTCGTTGACTTGTATGTCATTCCTTGAGTTGTCGGTTATGGTGTGGTGCCGAACCTCTTCCTCGTGGTGTCATTTGATTTGGTGGAGTTGGAACGGACGGTTGTGGTCCGTGGATTCAACGTATTGTTATTCCTTCATTGTCCTTTCGGGACATTATAGGAATCCTTGTAGTTGTGTTCATTCTTACTTGGCTGTCATTTTAAAAACAGTGTTTTCTAAACTCTTTGTATTTAAAAGGAAAAACCCGTTTTCGCCTACCCCCGTATTAAATTTAAAA
Source organism: Cornus suecica (assembly GCA_963922005.1). NCBI lineage: Eukaryota > Viridiplantae > Streptophyta > Magnoliopsida > Cornales > Cornaceae > Cornus > Cornus suecica. Next base: position 25,828,053 of record OY998244.1, read on the forward strand.
GTTTCAATACTTTATGAAATGATCTTGGGATCTTCTTTAAAATGATTTTCAACTTTAAAAGCCGGTGATGGCAATTGACGGAGACCGGGGGCAAGACGGTCATTTTTACTATGTGGTTCTAAAAAGTAAATCCATTTTATTATTTTCTTGGGATTCTGAGATTTTGAGACTTCTTTCTCAATATCTCATCTTGTAGAGTTTTGAAAGGTGTTCCATTGTTTCACCTTTGTTTCCTATCATGCTTAAGTCTCGGATTGAGGCTTGTTGTTGTTCAGTGCACACATATAGTGTTGCCTTTCCCTTTTCTGGGTTGTTGGTATCACCACCTAGGTGATATGAGTTTTTCTTACGTTAGGGGCATGGATACCAAAAGGATTGGTTCGAGTTTGAAAACCTTTTTCTTAAAAACTATTGAATCTCTGGGATTCATCTTTTTATTACTTCCACTCTCGGCCATTCGTTTTTGGTTTCCTTGTTCCCTCTTGGTGTTCTTTCCTTGTTCACTTGTGGTGTTTTAACCTTGACATTGTTGTCTCGGTTATCTGTTGGTTAGCATTGGTATTTCTTTTCCTTTGATTGGGTTCTTGACTCTTACGGGGTTTTTCTTATCCTTAGTGAGAGTGTTGGTGATTTATTGACATTGTTGGAGATAGCAATTGAGGTGTTTATATGGAGATATGATCGAGGTGATCTAGCCCTTGAGAGGTAGACTTTCTCTAGGACTGGGATGAGATTTGTTGTATATATATATATATATTGTATATATATATATATATATTTATATATATATTGAGGATGGTTGTGTTAGTATGCAAGGACGTGGGTGTTTACCTTCATGTGTTATCGGGGTGTGGGATTTGAGTATTCCTTGGTACTAGTGATGGATTTGATCCTTGTGGATATTAGAGGTGAGTGTGCTCCCTCTATTGGGTTTTGTGGTTAGCGTGGTGAGTATTTGATGACTTGTCAGGATTGGACTTGGGTGTCATGTACTTAGTGTACGTTGGTGAGAGAAGTGTAGACTACCTGTGTTGGTACTTGGAGTATGAGCCTTAGTTGTACCTTGTAGATTCAGGTGGCATACTTATACATGTATACTTGTATATATATATATGTATAAATATATATATTCCCGTTATATACTTACGTACGGTAGTATATGAGCGTGTGCCTTGGGTTTTGCGTGGATGAGATTAGTTGGGCTATATATATCTTGCTAGATAGTTTAGCATTACCTAAACTGCCAGAGGATGTGGTAGTTAGAGTATCTTTTCCCACTGAGCTTATTTGCTCACAGGGGAATTTCATTCGCCCCCTGGTATTCCACGCCAGGTTGCAGAAATTATACGGCTATGGGCAGGATGCAGTGCAACGACAGCTTTCTTTTGTTTCCTTGTTACAGGTTTTGGAGTTGCGTTGGGTGATGCGGTTACGGTTGCAGCACGACTGGGTTTGGGGACGATAGGTATCCGCTTTCAGTTTTTCTACCCATTGTTATGGGATTGTTATGTATTTTCTTTTGGGAGCCAGTATGTTGGCATATCCCTGTTGATGTATCTTTTATTTCCTGTATTTATTCTTTCAGGATGTATTGTATCTATTCCGCATAGTTAGGTGCTCTTCTGTATTTTTATTCGAGCATTTGTGGCTCTGTTGATGTTAGAGGGTTTGGAGGGGTTTTGGTTCCTTTCCACTACCTCGGCCCTATTAGGATTGATGAATGTGGGGCTTGGAAGCCATTGTGATTATTGAATTGCTATTGGCAGGTTCTTGTGTTGTGGTTGTTGTCCGGATGTTCCATTTACAAACGGAACTCTGCCGGATTTTCGTTAGATTCCGCTGCTTAGTTTATTATCCATTTGGGTATGAAATATACCATATCTATCATTAACCCATATGTTTTCACGGTTAATGATGTCTTAGTTGGTCATTCATATTAAGGATCACATCTTGGATTCCTTGGATGTCCTTGTTCGGGAGTCTTAGGAATTTAGGAGAGTGTCAGTTGGTATTGGAGGATGTTAGTGAGTTTCTAGCATTCTACTTGACATGGAGTATATTTTTATTGTTTTTCCATGTGTCTCTTCGTTGTTGTTGACTCTAGTAGTTGCTTGACTAGCGTCATCCCTTGGAGATTCGCTGATTCTCTAGATTTGAGTTTCGGGAATCTTAGGGGCGTGACAACGTGGTATCAGATCATTTTACCCTTTCGTGGGTATTTGATGATTGAATGTCATTGGTTCTCGTTTCGTTTTACTTCCGCATTCACTCCCTTAGCTCTTAGGCTCTGGTTTCAGAGTCCTAGGAATTTGGGGCGTGACACGGTACGACCTGATTCACAGTTTATGGATCACCCTCTTGCAATTAAGCGAATTAAGAATTATATTATGTGCTTGGTGGTGGAGAATGGAAACCCTAAATTTATTTCTATTGTTCTTGTCTTAATCTATCTTTACTGTTTTATTAATTAATTAGTTCAGAAATCAAAACCAACAAATCATATTTAAATGGCAAGATGATATTATAATAAATTAGGCAAAAGCCTTACAAAGAGCACATTGGCATACCTCTTAATAGAGTGAAAACTATAGCTCCACCAAATAAAAAGAAAAGTTAAACAACCTACATGATTAATTTAACACAATAAAGAACAACTAACTAAATTGCTCCAACAAAAACTATAGTTGCCGCAGCAAGACCATGGATAAGCATGAAGTAGAAAAGAACCTTAAGGCAATATCCCACTTCCACTCAAAGAAACCAACACCCGCTTGGACCCAAAATACCATGTCTGATGATTGAATAGATGTTATACTTGCAGCTTATTTGTACTTTGATAAGCCTACAACATGACAAAGAAGAACGAAATACATAAGCAATTCATACTCATGTAGATAAGAGAGAAGATGGGAGGTTCCACTGAGAAATCAGAGCCCTGTTTTAAGAAGTGTCCTTGAAATCAGACAAGGGAAAAAAAAAATTTTTGATGCAATTAATGGATTTATGCAGAAGTTGCTCAATAGTAGAAAACTCATTGTATATTTTGTTGCACCTCTCAATCCATATTCAATAAACCACATAACAGAAAACAAGCTTATTAATAAATGAAACAAGACTTTTTCCCTTGAGGTGAACCATCATCTAACCTACCATAGCTTCCCAAGAATCATTAGGCCACTCAAGTAACCCTTTTTGAACAAGTTGTTGCCATAACCTGGAAGTGAAACCACATTGGAAGAAGAGGTGATCCCTATTTTCTTGCCTAAGGCCACAGAAAACACAAGTAGCTTGCTCAACTAACCCAATAAAGACTAAGAAATGCAATGTAGGTAACCTATCTAGTTGAACAAGCCAAACCAAGAAGGAATGTTTAGGAATGCAATGAGAAAACCAGATAATAGTTTTCCAATCAACCCTTTGAAACTTTTCCCTCAACATTTCCCAGGGAGAGGCTATAGAAAAGGAACCATTGGTTGGCAGCCAAATCAGAGAATCACTATTGGATTGATAAGGTCTACAATTAGGAGAGAAACCAACTTTAAAGTCTAGCTAGAACTGCGAATTTAACACTCGAAAATGCCAGCTAGAGGCACTAATTAACCTACTAACTGAGGTATTGTGACCAATACCTGAAGATCTAATGATGTTTGTAGGAATAAAATGATATAAAGGTCCTTGAGGATGCCAGATTTCATACCATAATGAAGTTGTTCTGCCATCTCCCATAATGACCTTGAAAACATGTCTAATAAGAGGACTGATTCCTAGTAACTTCTTCCAAGTCCAAGAAGATTGAGAAGGTAGATTCAATTCCCAAAAACTCTTTTGTTTGATTAGATGATGTTTAACCCAAATGGACCCAAGAGAAAAAGAAGCAGAATGCAACAAATTTCATATATGTTTTGTCATTACAACAAGATTCCACTCTTCAAGATCCTTAACTCCTAAACCTCCTTCATCAAAAAGAGCACAAACTCTCCACCAAGCAACCTTACAACCTCCTCTACACATCTTACTTCCAGTCCACAAGAATTTCTTCGAATAGCAGTAAGATCACGCAACACTGACTTGGAAAGAATGAAGGTAGAGGCACAATAAACTTGGGTAGAAAGAGCACAGCCTTTACTTGTTGGAGCCTCCCACCAAAAGATAAAAATTTATTTCACCAATTGTAAATCCTTTTGGTGATTTTTGATAACAAAGCTTCACAATCAGACCTTCTTAGCTTAGATGAAAGCAATGGAACTCCAAGATATCTGACAGGCAAGGTCCCTAATTCAAACTGAAGCTTAGCTTGAATTTGAGAAAGTGTAGCAGGAAGAACACCAATATGAAATATAGTGCTCTTTGCACTATTAGGCAATAAACTTGAGAGTTGTCTAAAAGTGTCGAACACTTGAGCAATGCAATTAACAGAGGTCACATCTCCAGCAAAAAAAAGTAATAAATCATCAGCAAATAATAGATTGGGGATTTTTTGAGGCTGACAATTCCAATGGTAGCTAAAATCAGCATTTCCTGCAATTGTCCTTGAAAGCATACCTGTGAGAACTTCCATTGCTAGAACAAAAAGATATGGAGAGACTGGATCACCTTGCCTAATCCCTCTGGAGCTCTAAAATATCCCTTATATTCCCCATTAATGTTAACAGAAAACCTTGGAGTAGTAATACATGTCATAATCAACTTGAGTAAAGTAGGAGGAAAGTGGAAAGCTTGTAAAACTGCTTCAAGGAATTACCAAGAGACTGTATCAAATGCTTTTGTCAAGTCCACTTTAAGAGCTATTCTTGGAGTGCCATCATCCCTATGACAACCATACAATAATTCTTGAACAAGAAGAATGTTGTCAGTGATGCTCCTACCAGGGATAAAAGCCCCTTGATTTAAACTCACACAGTGCTGGAGACATGGTTTAATCCTATTAGCAATAATCTTGGTGAGACACTTGTATAAAGTATTGCACAAGGATATTGACCTATAGTCAGACACTGTATTAGGACATTCCACTTTAGGAACCAAGGTGATAACAGTAGAATTAATCTCCTTTAACAAGTGACCAGTATGAAAAAAAACTTGAATAGCTTCGGTGACTTCCTCCCCAATGATGCTCCAAGCTTGTTTATAGAAAGCTATATTATACCCATCACAACTTGGAGCCTTCCCATTCTTCATAGAAAAAATAGTAAGCCTAACCTCCTTAGCGGTTACAGAAGCTATCAAAGCTTGTAAGTAATCAGAAGAAATAGGCCTAACAAATTCACTAAGATCAGGAATATGATTCAGAGGCCTAGCTTGAAGGAGATTCTGATAATAACTCATAATTTCATTTTGAATCAAATTAGGATCAAAGAGTTTAGTGCCAGTTCTAGAAGTTAAAGATAAGATTATATTAACCTTCTTTTGTAATTGGCCACTGTATAAAAAAATACAATATTCTTATCACCCAATTGCATCCATTGAATCCTTGACCTTTTCCTATTCTGAGATTTTTCAGCACTGGATAGATCTAAATATGACAACAAATAACTTTGCTCTTGAGCTTTCATAGCTTCATTACTTAGATCAACATCAAGTTGCATTTGAAGGGAATGCAATCTGTCCTTAGTGTCAAGAACTTTAGGTTATAAGTTGTTGTAACACCTCATGTTTAAAGCCTTTAATTCCTTCTTCAAAACTTCAGCTTTTGAGTAATTCTGAACATATAAGAACTTGGAACTAGAGGTTGCCAGACTTTATGAACCACTTGCATAAATTCTTCATGTTGCAAAAGATGATTATTAACTCTAAATGGAGCACCCTTCCTAGCAACAACATCGTGAAACTTGATTAGGATAATAGAGTGATAAGAGACTCTTCCTGGTTCAAAAATGGCTTCTAAAGCTGGAAAAAACTCATTCAACAGTTCATTAACTAAAACCCTGTCCAATTTCCTGAAAACAGTCCCATTTGTCCAAGTAAATCTAATTCTAGAAAACATTAAATCCAAGAGAGATGCCTAATAAATAATTCCCCAAACTCCTTCATACTGAAGTCCCAAATAGAAGAGCCTCCAAAATCGTCATGAGGGTGTCTCAACGCATTAGAATCTCCAATAAACATCAAGGGAGAAGTGACATAAGAATTAGTAATTTGCAAAATATCCAACCACGACCTTCTTCTACCAATGCTCTCAATCAAAGCATAGACAAACCCACCAAAGCATTCAAAATAACTATCTATAGTTTTTATGGAGCAAAAAATAATTTGATCAGATGAACTCACCTCTTCAACAATGAGTTTTGAAGGGTCCCAACAGACCTAAACTCTTCCACCAGGCGCATGAGCATAAGTAGCAATCATTTTCAACCTTTTAGCGAAATGGTCCAAAGTTTGAACAACTTTAGCTACCTTGATCTTAGTCTCCACTAGACACAAAAGAGGCAAATTAAATTTCTTGAGTACCATCTTCACTTCTTGTTGCCTATTGAGGGAATTTAATCCCCTAACATTCCAAGTACAGAAAAACATAGAAACGAATATATAAATGAGAGCAAAAACCCATAACTAAGAACCACCTTTAGAATAACTATGTTTACCTCTCCTAGTTTTAACCCCCAACAGAAATTGGTTGTTTAACCCCTTTAGATTTATCCTTAATTTGCTTGTGTTGCTGATGGACATGAACTTGAGAATCTATGTTATCTGATAAATCAGTAGAAAGGGTTCCAGCACCAAGGCGATCGGAGCCATCCATAACAGAAACCTTCTGATTTTTACTATCCATAACTTTAGAAGAATTGAGAGTTTCAGAAGTGGAAACAACCACAGGCTCTAAATTTTTATCAATAGCAGACTCCAAAGATTTAGTAGTAACATCCAAAGATTTATTAGTAACAAGCTACAAAGCTTTAGCAGAATCAGACTCCAAAAGGTTAGCAACATCCAACAATTTAGTAGTTTCAATATGAGCAACTACCTTGGCTTGATCAATAATAGGCTCAACCATCTCTGCATGAACTGTATCAATAGAAACAACCACACCAGTAGCCTCTTCAAGAATATCTTCAATTCCCTCTTCTTGCAAGACAATAAAATTATTAGAAATAAAAGTTCCCTTCGGAGAGTGCATGTGGAAACCATCTACCCCACTCTGAGAGGACTCAACAACATCATTCTTAGAGGACTCAATAGTACCAACAGAATGGAGTAACTCAAGCTCCAAAACTTTGTCAGTAACATTATCCATAATCTCCTTAGTACTCCTCCCCACAACTCTCCATTCCTGCTGTTGTATTTTGGCTTTTGGTTCACCCGCCTTTGCTAAATTCTTAGAACATTTGGCTGTATTATGACCAAACACATGACAATGCACACATCTCTGCGACATGCATTGGTATTCAACCCTAACTTGGAAGCAATCCCCATCATGCATATGAGTAGTAAAATCCTTTTTAAAATCTGAATTTGTATCCATCTCCACACAAACACTCGCATAAGCTAATCTTTTCTTGTCATCAGTCATTGCATCCACATAAAGTGTCTTACCCATAATACTAGCAAGAATACTTAAGGCATCCTCATTCTAGTAATCTAGAGGAATACAAAATAACTTCACCTACATAGGCACCGTCTTAATAACATCCTTTTGTAGAATTAAACCAGGCCTCTACTTTTGCAAGACAATTAAATGATTGGCAAAATGCCAAGTATTTCCTTCAAGAACAATATATCTTGAATGATGGAACTAAATTTGAATAGAAATAAATGACTATCTAAACTTTGAACTCCACATAAACCTTATTTAATTCATAATCTTTTTGTAATGGATTCCACGGTCAAGAAAGGCAACCTCTTATCAATGAAATATCCAACTAAACACTGATCCCAATCTCCATTCTGAGCCATTTTTGTAGGAAGAACAACTACACTAGGGTTATCCTTGTTTGCTAGATAATAACGAAGCTTCATCTTTCCTGCCTCCACACTCCTATGAAGTCTTTGTGCCCAAGTCTGAACTGCAGATGTCTCCATACCTACCCCAACATGGCCATTACGATAAGGAAGAGAAGGAAGATTTGCTACTGCCCCAACATACGTGGTTTGATTCCTAGGTGAAACCCTAGGTGAAGCTCCTGATGAAGCCCTGTTGATCCATAGGAGTGTTATGGATCTGTGCAACCCCAATTATACTATTGTGTTGCTAAAGCTAAGATAGATCTCTTTGCGCCAAAAATAAATAATGACCTATTTGCAACTTTGCAAAGGTCTCATACCAATCAAACAACTCTATTACTACATTTGATAATTTAATTTCCAAATTCTCGTTTTATCCAATTCCTTGCAAAGTCTTTATTTTTCAAGTCTTTCTAGTTTAATTAAACCTTGTTATTTCAATTTCGGTCATTGAAATTAATTTCTTAGTCATTGCTTTATTTCATTCTTTCATTCAGTATTGCTATTTTAATTATTTAAGCAATTGGAATCCAAGTTCTAAAAACTTTTATTTTATTACTCAAGTCTTTATTTTCATCAAACATTCAACAATTGTAATTGAAACATGCCGATTGTTTGTGTGAAATTTGTGGTTTATGATGTAACATTCTCAACTAGTTTAAGTCCTCTTAATTAAGGCACATAAAAGAATCCTAAGTGAGAGTTCCATGTTATCTCTGTCACGTGCGCCTGTAGAAGTCAAAATCAAAGGAGACTATCTTTGTTTTCCGACAACCTTCGGAGCCTAGGTCAAGGTTCCTGGCACGCCCACGCAAATAAACATTATTGGCTGATTTGATTTAAGAGGGAACAAAATCTCAACCAAAAGAATGGAAATTGAAGAAAAAAAATGAGAAGAGAGGAGGTGAATGAGGGTCTGCTGAATTGGGGAAGAGAAGAGAGGGGGTGATGAGTTGCTTTAATGCCTTAGTCTTTTGAAGAGAATAATTGTGGTCAACATTTCCCATATATACATACACAGACTTTCCATCTTTGCCCTTAATGATCTAAGGGTGAGCATTGAAGGTGAGAGAAGTGGATTAGCAAGAAACAAGGAGATGGTGACACCTCAAGATGTCTAGAATTCTCCCACACAATATCTTAGCAAATGACATAGAAATCCCCTTAACTAAATTGGTTTAAGAAGAGAAAAAGAGAAGAGAAGGGTAGGATTGACAATTCACCACTTCTAACCCTTCCCAAGTTACCCATGCGTGTAACGCCCCGCGTTTTCCCTTCTCTTTTTTGGAATTGTTTTCCAACTGTTAATGTTTTGTGACGTTACTTATTCATGATGTCCTGTGTATTCTTGGTACGTGTAATTTTTTTGCGTTTACATTTTGGAATTAGCAAGACGACTTCGTGGTATTTCATTTTCGGCTTCATGGACTTGAGTGTCGCTAACGACTACGTGGATTCGTACAACGTTTTCTCTTTGGAATTTCGGCAATCGTGTTGCATTCCCGAAAGTGTTCCCCTAGTTTAGTGTAGACGTTCGGTGTAGAATAGTTAGGAACGATTTCGGAAAACAAATGACCTAAGGGTAAATGAGTATTTTCATATTTAGAGCACTTAGTGAAAAGTGTAGAGATTTGGCTAAGGGTTGGGGTATGAATGGTATAGTGGTAATTATAGAGGATGACAAGGAGTATAAGGGTTATTAAGAGGCTTGATGACACTTTTGTAATTAATACTACGTTGAGAGGTTATTAGTAATTTCTCACTTTTGGGTGGTGTCTCATTCCTAGCCCTTGATCTCATTCTCCCGTCTTTGTTCTAAACTCTTGGATCATAAGGCCTTGTTTGGTTGACACTTAAATGCAAAAATCCATTATTCTTGGTCTTTCATTTGGTAAGACTTCATGTCAACCATTGGATGGTTTATTCATTTCCATTGCCTTATTCTAAACCCTTGAATGTTAAGGCCTTGTTTGGCAAATTAATCAGTTTTGTGAGTGGTGTATTAATTCTTTCATTGCAAGACTTGTTTCTAGCCCTTGGATTCATTTCCTTTTTCCCATATTGGTTTTGGGCCATTGGATAGTGAGAGGGGTGAGTGGGAAATCTCTACACATGTGTGGGTGTAGTTGTATTTCATTTGACAAGACATAATCTTTTTCTCTCCATTTTCTCTTCCCTTTCTCCCTCTTGGTTCTTCTTCACTTAGAAGTGGACTTGATCACCCTAAGTTGGGAGTTTGGTGTGGCCATCAACATGGAAGATGTTCATGGTCTTCTTGTCTTCGGTTTGAGCCAAAGATGGGTAAGTGTTCTTCCATCGTTATGTGTTTCCATTCAAACCCTAGTTTAGGGTTTCTTATTAAACCATTTAATGATTCTTGTTCCCCTCTTATGTTAGAGTTGGATTCATTGTTATGAGGCTATGGTGAAGCTTTCCACCGATTTGCTCCTTTGATTTTGGTGAAGGTGAGAGCTAGGGTTTCATAGGCCTTACCTTGTGGTTGTGCTTTATTCTTCAAGAGGTAGGGGAGAACTTCTTAACTAGCCATCTTGTGATTGTATATTTGGGTGAATTTGATTCTAGGATTCATAACCTTAGTTGTAATTGCTAAGTGTCTCCTTGTAATTGTGAAGTTAGGGTTTGAACATGTCTTGTGAATTAACCCTTGTGTATAGAGTAATTGGTAATAAAATTACTAGGAATATGATGCATGCTAGTTGAGTGGTTATTCTTGGGAATTTCTATAGTAAAGTATGCTTGTGTGCCTATATATATATGGATATGTATGTGGGTATTGTGGTTTATGTGTAAGTGTAGTTATACATATGTGTATATGGGTGTTAGGGATGTAGCCTTGGAATGAGATTAGGCTAGCTACTTTAGTTAGTTCCTTTGAGGTATGTGGTGAATTCATGTCATGTTTGAGATGTGAATTGTGATAAACTTTCTTGAATTGAACTAAGAGCATGTTTAATTGAATAGAATTGTTTTCCTTGTGAATTAAAGGATAACTAGATGAATTGGAACATTTCTTGTACGTGAGAATGTGTCATTGGGATTTAAATGCTTTAATTGAGATACAAGCATGTTAAATGAATGAAAATGTTATCTTTGTGTATTAAAGGATAACTTGATGATTTGGGATCATGGATGGTGCATGAGAAAGCATCCTTGTTGATTATTGCTTTAAATGAGATTTAAAAGCATGTTGAATGGTGAAAATCATTCATGTTGACATTGTGGGAATGCTATTTATAAATATGATGAAATACATATTTATATTGTTGCATGGCCCATTGAGACATATTGCATACGGGTTCACCTTTTGAAGAGAGAAATCAATTGGTTTTATTCGCAACTGGGTTGTGCATCCGTCTTTAGATTATAAGTCGCATTTGGGCTGTGCATCCATTTTCAGATTTCGTATTGGAAGTCACAATTGGGTTGTGCATATGAAGTCGCAACTGGGTTGTGCATATAAATTCGCAACCATGTTGTGCATACGAAGTCGCCACTGGGTTGTCCATATGAAGTTGCAACTGGGTTATGCATCCATCTTTGGATTATAAGTCGCAACTAGGCTATGCATCCATTTTCGGATTTCGTATTGGAAGTCGCAACTGGGTTGTCCATATGAAGTCCTAATCGTGTTGTGCATATGAAGTCGCAACTGGGTTGTGCATCCATCTTTAGCTTATAAGTTGCAACTGGGCTGTGCGTCCGTTTTCATATTTCAATGTCGCAACGGGGTTGTGCATTGAGTTTCATGGGTTGAGTATATGTACTAGGAGGTGTGTGAGTCACATTGCATTTGAGTTGCTAATATGTGATTTATGTTTACATATGGATCATGAAATTATCCTTTGTGATTGAGGAGAATGTTTAATGTGGAATTTGAGATATATAATCCATTTGTTATTAAAATGCTCAAGTAAAATGAAGGATGTGAAAATATGATTTGCATGCCTTATTTTAAAGTATAATGTGAGATAAATGCCTATATTTGTTGTTATGTGCTTATATACCTTAGGGGGGGTGATATGAGTTGGTTTAAGGGCTTTCTTGTGATAAGTAAAGTCGGTATAGTTTGTGATATTGGTTGATTGCGTATGATGACCATATGATCTTGTTAGAAACCTAAGTGATGTTGTTTCAAATGTGGAATTGAGGTTTGAAAGAATCGGAAGAGGTTTTGATTTGAAGCTAGTGGGTTCTATCGCAACGACCACTAGGTTCCCTTTAGCGATCTTAAGGAATGGAATGTCATCAGAGTTATGGTCATTCTCGGTGAAGTCGTTATAGGGTTTATGAGTTTGAATGTGGAGCGAAGTGTGATTGGGTTAGAGTTAGTGCCTTGTGTATAGTCACTTGCCCTTTCCTTCTAGCTGCTTTTGAACTCTGACTTTTCATTCATTTGCTCCATTTGAGAGTCTACAAATACGTTTTGATTTTCCGTTGGTTTCGGTTTGTTTCCCCGAAAACGGATTTTTCATAAGACTTGTATTTGAGTCTATTCGGTCTTTAGGTGAAAAATCCATTTTCACCTACACCATGATGCTGACAAAAAATTTGAGTTTTGAAATGATTTTAATGTCATGAAATAAAAAATTTTGACCTTTGAAAGTCGATGGTGTATAAAATAGAGACCGGGGGCAAGACGGTTAGTTTTACAGATTTTCAAGAAAATGTTTTTGATAGAACGAAACCTAGATTAAATGATATTTTCTTGTTTCTAAAGTTCGTAAACGAGTTGAGGACTTTGTTTCATGTTTCCTAAGGCTTTGGAGCTGTTTGGAAGTCATTTGTGAGGTTTTCTGGTCGAGCCAATCGATTAGCACCTTTAGGGAAATCGATTGGGTGAAATGGAGGATTTTTCCGTAAGTACTATGAAATGTCTACCTCACCCAGTCGACTAGGTCATTGAGCCAGTAGACTGGATCACTCAGCCCGTCGACTAGTTGAACAAGCGATCCGACTGTCTCAGCTTTGAGTGGATTTTTCCTGATTTTCAAAATTTCATTTCTCTCACCTCGTAACTCGGATTGAGGTCCCATTTATTCCTATGGCTTGTGCTAGGTATAAAATTTGTAGACAAATGACTGTTTTACCCTTGGTGGAAATGGGGTACTTCAGCTTTTCGTTTCTATCGGTGTTGTTCGATATCGTTTACAAAAATGCATATCTCTTGCCTCGTGGCTTTGATTAAGGTTCCGTTTGTTTCTATAGTTCAACCTATGTCGAAATAGGTGGGGTAACCTTTGAAAGTACATTTTTCCCTTGAAATGACTATTTTACCCTAGGGCGAACATGTGACCTTTGATTGGTCGGTGTGATGGGTTGTTTAACCCCTTCCACTTCATTTTCGTTGTTCGGAAACCTTTGTGGGTTCCCTTTGGTTGAGGTGATTGTTTTACCCCTGTGTTGGGTTTGAAGATGGTGTGTAGTACCATCTTAGGTGATTGGTAGTATGCGTTAATACTGATTTAAGGTTTTGGAGCTCGATATGATCGTGATGTTGGAAGTTTGATTGTTATCCTTCTTGAAGTGTTATGAGTAGAAGTGTTGCTCCCGTGATTTGGTGATATGTGTTGTGTTGGTTGTTAGTGTGGGATTGGCGGGTATGAGTCGTAGTGATCTATGAGGGGGTCTATACTACGTGTCTTGTATTGGTTGTATATCTCTATATGTATATATACGTGTATATATATGTCCCTTATAGTTGGTATCATTGCATATTTATAGAGATGTATTATTTCGGCACCTCAATGTGCCTTGTGCATTATTTATTTTAGCTTCCGCTTGGTTTTGTATGGAAATTATTGTTATTAAAATATTCAATTCATTTTATGGTTGTTTAAGACCTTAATTGGTCGCTCTTTGTATGAATTATATCCCGGATTCCTCGGATGTCCTGGTTCGGGAGTCTTTGGAAATTCGGGGCGTCACATGGGAGTACAAGTTAATCACAACTATGCCATGCTCGTATATAATCATGTAGTAGTAAACACAGAGAAGAAGCTTAACCAATTTCACCAATTTCACTTCGTAATCGAGTTTAAAAGTACTGGTAAACTAAAAAAATCCTGAAACGAATTTCTAAATTCCTTATTTCACATAAGAAGTTAAGAAAAATTATCGGAATCGAATTCAGACGTTCCTGGGACATACTTCGACCATACTCTTTTTGTATGTGTCCCGGGGTATCTGATAACAATAAAATTAATATAAAATAAAAAATAATCCTGAAATATTTTCTAACTACATATCATTAATACATAACATGCATAAAAACTTTTAAAATCAATTCAGGCATTTAATTCAATTAAAAATAAAACCGCGAAAAATGTGCATGTAAAAATAAAGGAAGAAAATTAACGAATGTTACATTTGAAGTTGAACATATTAAGGGGAATACTAATTTTATTACATGTTATTTAAGTCGACCTTTCTAAATTTCTGTGCAGGATGATGGATAAATGGAAGGGTAAAATACCCCCTGATTCCTCCGATTGGGTCACTATTGCCAAAAAAAACAATAAAGGCAAAAAAATCTACATCTTACTGAGTTAATCAAGTTAATAATGCTTCTTCCTATCAAGGGCCAAAAACCTTTTTTAGACCTAAAAAAGTATGTTATTTTTGTAGGTGTCCAACCAGGAATCTACGGTTCATGCCATGAATGTCATGCCCAAATAAATAACTTTCCAGGACAGTGCCTTAAGGCATATGATTCCATAGAAGAAGAAAAAAATGCACTTTTCTAAATCAGGAAAAATGCCATCAGTTGAAATAAATGTTTCAAAAATTAAAACAAAAGAAAAAACACATGTTTTTTAAATGGGAATTAAAGATTTCTATAATCCAGTAATTCCTTATCATATTTATAATAATTTAAATGGAGCTTGGAAATCTCATATTGCTGGTGATTCAGAGAAAAAAACTCTTTAGAGTCTCCATGACTAATCTTGTAAATCAAATACCTGAACAAACAATTTTGATTTAAACTTTCAAAAATTTAAATTACCAGCTTATTAACATGATAAAATGGAATGATGAGTTCTTAATGATAAACCAATCATTATAACAAAGTCAATGTTTTAGTCAGCTTATAGAGTTATTAAAACATGACTTTGTAGGTCCCCATTTTGAACAGATTAATCGAATCTGTTTTTATGAGTCCATGAAGCATTTGCTTAACGATGACCAGTTTGCCCTCTTCTAAAAACTGATAGAGGACCAATTTGAAAAACAATTCAGAAATTCTGCTGAATTACCAAGATTCAACAGAGATGGAAAATGGATTCGATAAATTATTCTTTTTTGTGGAAATCCATGGACACAAGACGTCATTAATTGGAGTCTAGCAAACCGAGCTACTTTCCAGAGTCTTGCCTCAAACCAATGGTATAATTTTCCTCATATGATCAAAACAATGATCTCGTTCTGTATTTCACACTGGAAATGGTCGAGATATCTCACTTTTTGGATCATCAATTTGTTTTGTTCGAGACAAAAAAACTTGTTTCTATCAACCTTATCAAATTTGTTATCTCAAAACAAAAATGATGAATAATTTGATTCTATTTCATATTCGGTTGAAATTATAGAAGAAACAATTATAGGATTAAATCCAATAGAATATTTTATTGAAAGTTTAATCCAGGTTAAATATACTGCTCAAACCCTCAAAGGTTATACAATTCATCCATTCATACTAACTGATGGAAGAAGATTATTTCTTACTCAAATTTCATCATCATATGATCTACAACCAGAACATTTGATAGAAGCAAATCTCTTCTTAGATAAAACTATAAAATGTTTTGTTTAGTACGGTGGAGACAATGAGAGGATAAAAAATAGCTACGATAGATGAATAAGCCCTCATCCTCCACAAAAATTCCCTCTGTCCATGAAATTACCTAGACGATAAAAGAAAGGGTAAATACCACTGACACCCCCTCAAAGATACCCTAATCCCACATAGACCCCCTCGATATTCACTATTCCCAATCAGACCCCTTCAAAATTGAATTTTGTCCCACAAAGACCCCCTCCGTCTCCACGCCGTTAAATTATGCCGTTAACCACCCTGTGAATTGTCTATTTTGCCCTCAAAATGATATAAAATGACCTACATATCCTTCTTCTTCTTCAATTTGGGTATCTCAAAACCCTAACCCTAATTTATATATAGAGAGAGATTGGAAGTGGGAAATTGGGAGAGAGAATGAAGATTGGAATTATATATATTGCATACCCACATATACATATATATATATATATATACATATATATATATATATATACATATTCTGCTATATATACCCGTATATATATATATAGCTGTTATATATATACCCGTATATATATATATATAGCTGTTATATATATACCCGTCTATATATATATATCCGTATATACCCGTATATACATATATATATCCGTATATATATGTGTGTGTGTATATATATGTATAGATCTATATATATATGTGTGTGTATATATATATATATGTGTGTGTGCGCTGTGTGCAGAGAAAGGGAGGGAGGGGTGTGTGTGTGTGTGTGTGTGTGTGTGTGTGTATGTGAGAGAGAGAGAGAGAGAGAAAAAGAGAGAGAGAGAGAGAGAAAGAATTAAATAAAATTTAAATATTTTTTTAATTTTATATTTATTTTCGAATTTAGTTTTTTTTTTCGAAATTTAATATATATATATTTTGAATTTTATATTTATTTTCAAATTTTATAATTTTTTATGTTTTTTTCGAATTTTATAATTATTTTCGAAATTTAATATATATTATTTGAATTTTATATGGTTTTTTTTTAATTTTATATATTTGTCTTGAATTTAATATGTTTTTTTAAAAAAATTCAAAATTTATATATATTTTTTATTTTATATTTATTTTCGATTTTATAATTTTTTTCGAAATTTAATATATAGTTTTAAATTTTTATGTTTTTTGCGATTTTTATATTTATTTTCAAAATTTAATATGTTTTTTTGAAAAACAAAATAATTTCGAAATTTATATATATTTTTAATATTATATTTATTTTCGAATTTATAATATTTTTCAAATTTTAAAATATATTTTGAAAATTTAATACAATTTGTTTTGAATTTTAAATATTTCTTTCAAATTTTATATATTATTTTTGAACTTTATAATTTAGGTATGGTTTTTGAAATTTATATATTTTTTTGAATCTATATATTTTTCCCCTTTTTATATATTTTTTTCTTAATTTTTATATATTTTCAGATTTTAATATAATTTTTCAAAATTTTATATATATTTTTTAATTTTATATATTTTTTGCATTTTCAGATTTTATATAATTTTTTTGAATTTTAAATATTTCTTTCAAATTTTATATATTATTTTTGAATTTTATAATTTATATATTTTTTCAAATTTGATATATATTTTTTCTAATATATATATATTTTCGTAATATATATATATATATTTTCGTAATATATATATATTTTGGGCATATGGGTAATTTCATATTTTATATATTATCCTAATGTAATAAGTGAAACTTTAGGGGGTGCTACTGCAATTCACCCTTTTTTTAAATATATATCGAAGGGCAAATTAGTAATTTCACAATAAAAACGTCAATAACCCTAACGGCCGTCTGTCAGAGGGGATCCATGTGGGAATACTCAATATCGAGGGGGTCCATGTGGGATTATGGTCTCTTTGAGGGGGTGTCGGTGGGAATAACCCTAAAAGAAAATAGCCTAGAGGAGGGGGGTGCATAGGCTTTTTTATGATCAATTAAACTTATTTAGCGGAAATTCAAGTTTAACACTCATAAACCCTAATTCTCAAAATAGATCATTCAAGCAATTATGAAAACAGATCATTCAAGCAATTATGAATATAATAACAAAAAATAAATCATGAGAAGTCATGGAGCTTCATCCGGATACACAACCACAACACAATAACCTGCCCAAAGCAATTCAATAATCACAATGGCTTCCAAGCCCCACATTCATCAATCCTAATAGGGCCGAGGTAGTGGAAAGAAACCAAAACCCCTCCAAACCCTCTAAAATCAACAGAGCCACAATTGCTCGAATAAAAATACAGAAAAACACCTAACTGTGCAGAATAGATACAATACATCCTGAAAGAATAAGTACAGGAAATAAAGAATACATCAATAGGGATATGCCAACAAACTGGCTCCCAAAAGAGATACATAATAATCCCATAACAATGGGTAAAGAAGCTGAAAGCGGATACCTATCGTCCCCAAACCCAGTCGTGCTGCAACCGTAACCGCATCACCCAACGCAACTCCAAAACCTGTAACAAGGAAACAAAGGAAAGCTGTCGTTGCACTGCATCCTGCTCATAACCGTATATTTCCTGCAACCTGGCGTGTGAATACTAGGGGGCAAATGAAATACCCCTGTGAGCAAATAAGCTCAGTGGGAAAAGATACTCTAACTACCACATCCTCTGATAGTTTAGGTAAAGCTAAACCGTCTAATAAGATAGAAATAGCCCAACTAATCCCATCCACGCAAAACCCAAGGCACACGCTCATATACTACCGTATGTAAGTATATAACGGGCATATACATACATATACACATATATATATATATATATATATATATATATATAAATAAATACACAACATGAGTCTGTAATGTACAACTAAGACTCGTACTCCAAGTACCAACACCAGTAGTCTACACTACTCTTACCAGCGTACACTAGGTACACGACACTAATGTCAAATCTAACCAATCATCCAGCGCTCACAACGCTAACGAGAAAATCTAAACAGAGGGAATCACACTCACCTCTAATATCCACAGGGATCAAAATCCACACTAGTACCAAGGAATACTCATAACTCACTCCCCTAAAACACAGGAGGAAAAATACTTACGTCCTTGCGTACTAACACAACCATCATCAATATATATACATATATATATGTAAACCATCATTCCATTCCTAAGGAAAATCTATACCTCAAGGATGAAATCACCTCCTCATATTACTGTATGAATCTTATATACTATCCCCAACAGGGTCAATAAATCACCTACACTGTCACTATAGGGGACCAAAGCAAGGGAAAAAGAAGTCCCAATGCTTAACAAACAGATAACCGAGACAACAAGGTCAAGGTTAAAACACCACAAGTGCTTAGGGAGAACATCTGGACAAGGAACCCGATCCACTCTATATCCATGCCCCAATGTGTGGGACAACTCGAATCACCTAAGTGGTGACATCAAAACCAAGAAGAAAGGAAGGGCAACACTATATGTGTGCACTGAACAACACTAAGCCTCATACCCTAGACTTAGAAATGATAGGAAGTAAAGGTGGAACAATGGAACACCTTTCAAAACTCTACAGGATGAGATATTGAGAAAGAAGTCTCGAAATCTCAAAATCCCAAGAAAAGTAATAAAATAGTTTTCCTTTTAAGAAACCATATAGTAAAAATGATCCTCTTGCCCCCGGTCTCCGTCAGTTGCCATCACCGGCTTTTAGAAGTTAAAAATCTTTTTAAAGAAGATCCTAAGATCATTCCATAAGTGTTGAAACTTTTAGTTATTACGGGGTAGGCGAAAACGAGTTTTTCCTTTTAAATACAATGAGTTTGGAAAACACCGTTTCCGAAAGACAGCCGAATAAGAGCGAACACAACTCCACAGATTCCTATAATGTCCTAGAGGACAGTAAAGGAAGAACAATACGTTGGACTCACGGACCACAACCATCCGTTTCCAACTCCACAAAAATCAAATGACAACACGAGGAAGAGGTTCGGCACCACGCCGTAACCGACAACTCAAGGAATGACATGTAAGTCAAAAACTACGTACTAGCGTACAAAACACAGTACAAGGAATGCTTAGGAGAATAAACTAAGCACTAGAACCAAGACTGTCAAGCTACAGTACCTCGAGTACTTAATAAAGTCACTCACTATAACCTCTTATAACCAATCAAAATCTCACACAATATCATCTTAAACCCGCAATTCAAATATCCATGAATTGACACAACACCCTCAAAGTCACAATTCATATTATAATGAATTTACATAATACACCTCAAGGTCACAATTCATATTATAATGAATTTACATAATACACCTCAAAGTCACCCCTCAATAGGTTATTGCAACTTAAGCCCACCATCCATATTTCAAAGGATTTATGCTCACACACACCTAAATCCGTAATCCATGTCAAAATGAATTAACTCAACCACACCTTAATTTCCTTAATCCACTTAAGTGAATCACTACAATCATACCTCAATACCACAACCCCAAACCAGGGTTCATGCCTGAGTTATACAACACTCCCACATTGGCATTAATGCCAAGCCCTAGCTCCAAAGCTACAATCATATCTCAATGATTAAATAAGAAAACATATATATATGTATATATATACACAATTCATAACATTATGAATAATTACACATTAACTCAAATTCACAATTCACATATATCAATGGAATATAAAATCACATAACAATTTATAATCATGCATAAAATGCTATGAATAAATGTATGCAATGAACTAAACACCCGCACGTGACTCAACTCACGCACCCGAAACCACGGACTTTCGAACATACGGCCGAAGCCCAATATGCTTTACTGCATTCGTTCATTGGAGAGCTAGTCCAAAGGTCCACGCGCACCCTCATGGCCATGTTTAGGGTCTTGCACCCTAGGGCTCCAGGCCCTTCTTGCTATTGCCGTTTAAAGTTTTATAAAAAGTTTTTAGAGTCAAACTCCACACTAAACTTCATATAAAATCAACCCATGCATGATCACATGAATGCTATAACCATGCATCAACATAAACATGTAATAATCCATATTTATGAAAAACATCCACAAGAAAATATCCATAGGAAAACATCCAACATAAATCTCGAAATCTCTTTACATGCTTTAAAATACAATAAAGACATTCAAATCGTGAGAAAACAGATTTATGTTTTAAACAATATATTTTCTTTAATTCTTTAAGAAAATATTTCAATTTCACATAAATTGTTTTTAATGCAATTAAAGCAATTAAACCACGTATTGTAAGGGAACCTAGCATAACGTCTAAGTTTTCACGTCCCTCACGTTCCCATACCCCCCCTAACACAGTCAAAAGGGAACTAGCAACGCGTTTTAAGTCCACGTCTAATTCTTACAAATTTTTACGAGCCCATTTAATTTCTCAAGGGGTTCACTAAGCCACCTATTCCTATTTAATTAAAATAGGAATTTACTTAATCTCGTAGGAATATAATTTAATTAATTTCTTAAATTAATTCCTAAGTCACACTTCTCTCCTAAGCCAATTCTAGATATTTAAATTAACAATTTAAAATATCTATAATAAAATAAATAGGGTTTTACACACCCCACACTACGTCAATAATGCGGAGTGTTTAATATAATTTCCCACCTGAAATACGCTTACAGAACAGCCGTTTCGGGCCCACTGTGAACAGTACCGGCGCCCGAATATAACGCCCACCGACCAAAGTCGTCAAAAATTATTCCACATATATCGAAATGTCCGTCTCGATAACCTATACGATATATACGAAGCCCATTAGCAATAGGTAAATTAATTTGGCTAAATCTAAATTAACCCAAACGAAAACTATAACCTATAAATGCGATTTTTGGGCAAACCATTCATCCTAAATTCACGAAATTAAAGTATAACGAATACATGGTAGAGACGAAGCTACTCACCAAAACTCGGCTCAAACCGATCACCGGAAGGTCGCCGAAAAATTGGCCGAAGCCCGGCCGGATCGCCCCTGCCCACGCGCGTCTCCCCTGCGCGAGCTCAGCTCTGCCCTGCGCCACCCTACGCCACCACGGCCTCCTGCGCCGCTGCCTGGTCCAACCGACGACCACCATGGGTCGTCGACCCAACTCGGTCGCCGCCACTCCAGCTGCTCAGCCGCCTGTCCCAGCCACATCTGCCACCAGCTACGACCACCAGCTGTATCTCCCTCCAGCCGGCCTCTCTCTCTCTCTCTGCCGGCGACCATGGAGGTGAAGGAGCCGCTTCAGTTGCAGAGAAGAAGAAGAGAAGAATGAAGCTGTAGCCGTGGGTAGCGTGAAGAATAAGATGTGGTCTGCAGATATTGTATACATATACACATATATGCCCTAATTGCAAAAGCAACCCTCTAAATGCCCATTATTGCGAAATAACCCCAAAACTATATATATATATATATTTATAATTAAATATATATATATAGTACATCCCAATAATTATCGAGGACGTCCAAACATAATCTCGTAAGCCCGAAATA
This sequence comes from Cornus suecica, assembly GCA_963922005.1. Classification (NCBI taxonomy): domain Eukaryota; kingdom Viridiplantae; phylum Streptophyta; class Magnoliopsida; order Cornales; family Cornaceae; genus Cornus; species Cornus suecica. The sequence continues at coordinate 25,850,338 of OY998244.1, forward strand.
ATAACGGAACGCCAAATAACCAAATTAGTCCGAAAGAAATACACCGGGTTAGGAACCCAACGTCGGAACACTTAAACAAGCCCGATTAATTACAACGTGTCGCCGTCCAGTCAAAACACTAATCATTAACTGTCGAACGATACCGCGTAGTCGAGAATAAGAATTCGCGTAGTGTCGTCCAGTCGACTTTAAAACTAAACGCGAAAAATTTACAAGTATCAAATACCAAGAACAAACAATATGTCAAGAACAAGTGACGTCATTACCGAAATTAAATCAAAGATAATTTCAGTAAAAAGGATAATAACACGGGGTGTTACAAACACCCCATTAGCATTTTTTCCAATATGCATATGCTTGAGATGAGTGGGATAAAAAAAAATCGGATTGTGCTCCAAAGGTTCTTCATGAAACGGAACATTGAACTGTGTAAGAAGATAAGAAATATGGGTGGGAAAGATGAGAGTGTCATTCTTTTTCTGGCAATCAAGGATTGCAGAAGTGAAGATGAAGGCAAGATTTACCTTACGACCTGTTATGACACAAAAGACAAGAAAGGCTTCCATTATCGACACTAGACTCCGGCTTCCGGACTTGGGCTATATGGAATATGTGATAATATTTTGCACAAGTTGAGCCTCGGGAGTAAGCGAAGAGGAAGGAAATTCGGCAATTGCGGTAGTGTCTTTGTTGACCAAAATTGCCCGAACAGTTTCGAGAGGATCGAATTAACTTGAAGAATACCAAATAGACAGACAATAATAGGAAATGCTGCCAGGAGGGAGCCGAAATGCATCATTGATTGAGGCGGAGCGGAGAGTAGTGGCAGGGGGACTCGATTGAGGCGAATTCCGCATATATGTGTAGAAAGCCTTGACGGCACGCAGGTAATGAAGAATATTGAGAGAAACAAAGAAATCCCAACCCATATTTTGGAAGAGATTGAACGTATTTGCACCAATCTCTTCGTATAGAGTTTGAGTCACAATGCGACACCGAGCAATTTTACGATGGATGAATTTTGTCTCGAAAAGACGAATGTTGTCTTCGTCGTTGCCGAGAAGAGCAGAGATGGACATGGGACCAGATTCATACTCAGAATCAGTGTCCTCTTGAACAGGGGGTGTAAGACGTAGTGGAGGAGGTACAACCGTTGAGCTTCCACCCCGACGGGGTTGTTTGCGAGTAGGCTTTGGCTTGGGTGCCATGAGAGACATGAGAACCAAGAGAAAGGGAAACATTTTGAGAGAATGAAAGGAAGAAGTAGTGTATAGAAGACGAGATGGATTGTAGATATATATATATATATATATATATGTGTATGTATATATGTATAGGTGAGATGTAAGTGAAGAGAATAAAGAAGAGGGTCATGGAGTAATGGGGAAGTGAATGAGATATGAGTTGAGGGCGTGAAATAGGGAAGAGATTGGAGAAATCGTGGAGAGAAAAGAGCTTTTAAAATAGAGATTGTGCAGAGGCAGTCAACTGGCCAAATGGAGATGGTCGACTGGCTCATGACCCAGTCGGCTGGCCAAAGGTAGGAAGTTGACTGGTGGAAGTACATTCAAAACAAAAAAAACTCTCTGGTTTACCCAGTCGACTGGCCTTCAAATTTTTTTAAAAATTTTGAAATATTTGAAAGCTGAGATAGTAGACGAGGTTTTGTGAAAACTAAGTTATTACTTCAAAATCCATGTCCATTCCAATTTCTCTACGATCTTTTGAAAAAGGTTCGTCCGAGAGAGGTTTATTGAAAATATTTTCTAATTGATTTTTAGTGTCAATAAAAACAAATTCAACGTCACCTTTAGCTACGTGATCCCGTAAGAAATGATACCTAATCTCGATGTGCTTTGTGCGTGAGTATTGAATAGGATTCTTTGAGATGCAAATAGCACTAGTATTGTCACATTTAATAGGTACATGATTGAAAACAAGTCCGAAATCAAGTAATTGTTTCTTAATGTAAAGAGTTTGAGCGCAACTACTACCGGCCACAACGTATTCGACTTCATCCATAGACAAGGCAACGGAATTTTCTTTTTACTTGACCATGAGACTAGGGAGTGTTCTAGAAAGTGACATATATCGCTTGTGCTTTTCCTATCCACTTTCGTCCCGTAAAATCGACATCCGAATAACTAGTGAGATCAAGTGTAGTGCCACATGGATACCACAGTCCTAAATTAATTGTCCCGCTAAGATAGCGAAAAGTACGTTTTACGGTGAGCAAGTGAGATTCTTTAGGATAAGATTGAAAATGAGCACATAAGCATACGCTAAACATTATATCTGGTCTTCTAGCGGTTAAGTAAAGCAAACTTCCTATCATGCCTCTATATTTAGTGATGTCAACACATTTTCCATTTTCGTATTTGTCTAGCTTAATAGAGGTACTCATAGGAGTTATGGCATGTTTGGCTTCCTCCATACCAAATCGCTTTAGCAAATCTTTTGTGTACTTGCATTGGCTAACAAATAAGCCATCCACGCTTTGCTTGATTTGCAACCTTAAGAAGAAGTTCAACTCACCCATCATACTCATTTCTAATTCATTTTGCATACTTGTTGCGAATTCTTTGCAAAGAGAAGCATTTGTTGATCTGAATATAATGTCGTCAACATATATTTGGATAAGCAACAAGTTGTTCTTGACTAATTTTATAAAGAGTGTATTATCAACTTTTCCTTTTGAAAACCCATTTTGAATCAAGAAATCACTAAGCCTCTCATACAAGCTCTAAGAGCTTGCTTTAAACCGTACAAGGCTTTATATAATTTGTAAACATGATTTGGAAAAAGTTCTTTTTCAAAACCGGGTGGTTGCTTTACAAACACTTCTTTATCTATAGTTCCGTTTAGAAAATCACTTTTGACATTCATTTGATAAAGAGTAAAATTTCTAGATGATGCACATGCAAGAAGCATTCTAATTGCTTCTAATCTAGCTATGGGTGCGAAGGTTTCAACATAGTCAATACCTTCCTCTTGATTGTAACCTTGAGCTACCAATCTTGCTTTGTTTCGAATAATCACTCCATTTTCATCCCTTTTATTTTTGAAAAATCCATTTTGTGCCTATTAGAGTTTGATGTGTGGGTTGAGGAACTAAATGCCAAACTTGATTACGTTCAAATTGATTTAGCTCCTCTTGCATAGCCATGATCCAAGAATCATCACATTGAGCTTCGTGGAAGTTCTTGGGTTCGATTTGAGACACAAAAGCCATGTGATTGCATAAGTCTCTAAGTTGAGATCTTGTGTTAACACCTTGTGAATGATTTCCTATGACTTGGTCAAGAGGGTGGTTGTGTACAACCTTCCAAGATTTAGGAATTGAGTTTGTCAAGTCATTATTAGATTGATTCCCAACTTCACTCTTATCCATTTGCCGACTTGATGAGTTGGAGATATTAAGGTTATTTAAGCTATCCTCAATCCCTACAAATTCATCATCATCTAGGTCAACCTTAGGTAATGATAGTGGTAGTGATTCATAAAAAACAACATGGATAGACTCGACCATGATTAAAATCCTTTTGTTAAACACTTTACTTATTGAGGAATAACCTAAGAAAATTGCTTCATCTGATTTGGAGTCGAACTTTCCCAAGTTATATTTATCATTTAGCATAAAGCATTTAAAACCCAACACCTTGAAATACCCAATATTGGGTTTTCGACCGTTCCATAACTCATAAGGTGTTTTTCCCAATTTCATTCAAATGATAACTCTATTTATGACATGACAAGCGGTATTTATCGCTTCCGCCCAAAGGCTTCGGGGAAGGTTGTGTTCATTTAACATGGTTCTAGCCATTTCTTGTAAAGATATTTTCTTTCTTCCAACCACACCATTTTGTTGAGGAGATCTTGGAGCCGAGAGATCATGAGATACACCAATTTCATCACATAATTTCTCTAGATCTTGATTATCAAATTCTCTACCCCTATCACTTATAATTTTCTTGATTTTCAAATCTTTTTCACTTTGAATGACTATAAAATTTACTAACAATTGAGTGAATTTCATTTTTATGAGCAAGAAACTGAACCCAGGTAAATCTAGATTAGTCATCGACTATAACAAGTACATAGAGTTTCCCGGCTAAGCTAGCCGTTCTCTTCGGACCAAAAAGGTCCATGTGTAGTAGCTCTAATGGTCTAGAAGTGGTAATTTCTTTCTTTCTTTTGAAAGAGAATTTCACTTGTTTGCCTATTTGAAATGCACTACATATTTTATCTCTTGAAAAATTATTCTTCGGGAGGCCTTTAACTCACTCATTTTTAAATAAACGATGAATGAGGTCCATACTAGCATGTCCTAAGTGTCTATGCCATAACCAACTATTTTCGCTGGATGTGACAAAACACTTAACATCTTGTTCATTCAAATCACAAAGCAGCATAATATATAAATTTCCGTTTCTTTTGGCGTTGAACAATTGTTTTCCATCTTTCTTAACTATGCATGCATTTGACCTAAAAGTAACATCATAACCTTTGTCACATAATTGACTAATACTAAACAAGTTATGCTTCAAACCATCAACTAAAAGCATATTATCTATAGATAGAGAAGAAGATATACCGATGGATCCAATTCGAATAATTTTTCCTTTAGAGTTGTCTCCAAAAGTAACGCTCCCTCCTTCATATGATCTTAAAGACATGAATTTTGATTTGTCTCCCGTCATATGCCTTGAGCATCCGCTATCAAGAAACCATCTTTCTTTTGAGGCGGACTTCAAACATACCTATAAAACAAATTTAAGTAACGTTCATTGGTACCCAATCTGTTTTGGGTCCACTATGGTTAGAAAGAGATGCAATAGTTCCTTTTGGAACCCAAAATGTTTTAGTTACCATATTTCCTTTTGTACGTAGACATGCAATGGTTCCTTTTGGAACCCAAAATATTTTTGAGACAACTTTCTTCTTCCTTAGAAACCATGCATTTGCCTTATGACCCTTTTTCTTGCAATAATAACATGTAACATGGTTATGATCAATTGAGGTTGAGTGAGATGATTGTTTTGAAAAAGTATGCCTTAATGATTTTCTCTTCTTCAATAAAACTGTTTCTTTGTTAAAAGCATCAAACCCTAAGCCACTTTTGTCAAATGATCTTCTTTGTCTTCCTAACATAATGCTCAAATTTTCTTTTCCTTTTGTGAATTTTGCTAAGATGTTTATTTGATCATCTATAATCTTTTTCAATAACACATTTTCCTTTTCTATCTTAATACTTTTGTCATTCGTTATATTTGAATCTACTACGGTGAAGCAAGTAGGACTACATGAAGATTTAGTCTTCTTAAGTAAAATGTGTTTACTAGATAATCTTTCAAATTCATCATGCAATTCTTCAAATGCATCTTCCAATTCATTATAAGAGAATAGAAGCTCATCATATGACAAAATGGATTTATCTAATACTTGTGAATTTAAATGTACCTCATCTTCATTTGCCATGAGGCAAAGATTTGCTATTTCCTCGCTATTTTCTTCCTCATCCGAATCACAAGAATCATAATCATCCCATGTAGCATTCATGGACATCTTGTTTGGCCTTTTCTCGTTCTCCTTTTTGGGCTTGAAACACCCACTTCTATAGTGCCACTGTTTTCCATAATTGAAACAAGTTATAGGCTTCCTCTTACTAGTCTCACCTCTTGGCTCATTTCTCTTTATGAATCTCCCACCGTTAGCCTTCTTTCTTTGAAGAAATCTCTTAAATCTTTGGGTGATCAAGGCAATGTCTTCATCTAACTCTTCTTCAATTTGCTCATTTGCTTCACTTTTAGTAGTGGCTTGCAAGGCTATACCATTTTATAGGCTTGGTGTCTTTCTTCACGAGATTTTAAGGTGATTTCACAAGTGAGAAGGGACCCAAAAATCTCATCGAGGCTCATTGTGCTAAGATCGTGTGCTTCTTTAACTACCGTCACTTTTGCATCCCATATGACCGGAAGACGTCTAAGGACTTTGCATATCGCATCGAATCTAGGAACAATTCTACAAAAATGCTTTAGTCCATTCAAAATATTAGTAAAACGAGACATCATAGAATTGATATTTTCATCTTCCTTCATGGCAAATAATTCATATTCATGCAAAAGTATATCAATTTTAGATTCTCGAACTTGAGTAGTACCTTCATAAGTTACTTCAAGTTTATCCCACACTTTGGCAGTGGAGCAAGTAGAGACACGATTAAATTCATTTGGACTAAAGGCACAATTTACATTTACCTTAGCTTTAGCATTAAATGACATAAGTCTACGCTGATCATTATCCCATTCATTTGGCAATTTAGGGATAGTTTTTCCATCTACTACTTTGGTTATAGTAAAAGGTCCATCAACAATAACTTGCCAAATTTGATAATCAATAGCCTGAAGAAAGTCTACCATTCTAGTCTTCCAATAACTATAGTTTGAACCATCAAACCATGGGGGCCTATTGTTGGATTGTCCTTCTCCGTGAGTGACTACATTTGAGGCCATGATCGTTCTCTAAGACGGTTAAGTCTAAGACAAGTAGATATTAGACTCTGATACCAATTGTTAGTCACTAATTAACCCTAGAGGGGGGGGGGGGGGGGGGGGGATTGAAAAGGGTTTAAAAACAATTATTAATTTCTTTTTAAAAATTACTAGCAATAACCGCAATTCTCTACATTTGTTTACAAAGTAAGTTTGTAATGAAAGACTTAATTTAATTTATCAAGCTATTTACCACAATATAAATTAAGCATGCAAGATAACAAAATAAGGAGATAAAGATAGAGAGATTGACACCGTGATTTTTACGAGGTTCGGAAACTCCTAGTCCTCGGCTGAAAGAATCCTCTTCCTTGAGACTTTCCCAATCCTCACACTACGGCTCTTCATTCAATAGGTGGAATAACAAAACCTTTACACAAGAGCTAACTAGCTCGTCACACAATCAAGAGAATAAAGCTCCCTTGAAACAATAGGCTTCACTTACCCAAGATCACAAATTTATGTATGCAATCAATATATCACTCAAGAATAAAAAACACATGAAAACCCTAAGGTTTTATGGAAGATAGATCAATATAAGCTCAAGTGTTTTTAGGTGATATTTTAAGAACTCTAGATATATATTCTCAAAAGATATTTTCAAGGAAAGAATAAGCAAAGAGCTAGAGTTTAGATCTTCAAAATGATTTGAGTGAAAAACGATATTTATTTCCTCTTACTTTCAAAAGACTTTTCGAAGACTGCTTGAGAGAAAATAAAAGATGAAGATTTTTCAGAACATTTCTCACACAAGAACCTTGTCTTTCAATCTCATATCTCATTCTATATATAGTGAAGCATTAGGGTTTGGAGAGTGAATCTCACCCCAGGAAGTTTGGAGAGTGTGATCTGAAAAGTAGCAAGAATAATCACAAAGTAATGGGCAAAAATATTTTTTAGATATACTTTTCCTTAAAATACTAAAGCACCCAGTCGACTGCCTCTAAGCTGTATTTTAAAATATTTTTCCCAACAACTATGGTCAGTCGAGTGCGTCAAGAGAACCAGTCGACTGCCTCAGGCAATCCAATGTATTTATAACTCTCTGTTTCATCCAGTCGGCTGGGCCCTTGGCCAGTCAACTGGGTCACAGCCAGTCGGCTGCCATTGCTTGGTCAATCGACTGGGTGACTCTAAGAAATTGTTTCAAGGTTTGTTTTTGTCCCGTTTTGAGTTCGGTTCTTTAATCACTTGAGCTTATAAGACTAATCAACACATAGAATACCTTGTTACAATATTCTCACCCCAACCTATCTACCCCGGGTCTTGAGTCTTTAGCTTTTGCCTTTCATTAACCATTTTGTCCTTTTTTGATTTTACGCTTAAGTTACTTTGTCGCTTATCATTTTTTGTGTTTGTATTATTTCCGAATCATTCTCCTATCCTTGCTAAAACACTTAGCTCAAAGTTATTTTAGTATCAAACACGGTTTTAAATATTTTGTTAATATCAAAATAAGAATTATTGTCCGAAATAGAATTCAAGGCCAACATACTTAATGGTGGAAATACGAATCCTAAAAGGAAAAAGATTCTTACCATTAATTGAAGACTCTTCTCTATATATATGAGTTAAACCTAACAAAAGGTGGTGGTTTTTGAGAGATCTATACAATTCTTCTACAGTTCATATACTGATGCAGAGAGATATATAGAAAGAAAATTATAGAGTGATGATATATATTCTAGTTCTCTTTTGATATTTGGATTTTTCAATTGCGCTACAACAAGTGAGATCTTTATACACAATTGGATTATCCATTGCTAAAAGATCATCGCACCACCTTGTGCAACTAGGATGCATTGATCCATTACGAAGCGGAACCGTCTGAGTATGGAGATTGAAGTAGGAGGCTTCGTGGTTCTTTGATCCGTTGAGATATGGAGCCGTCTGAGTATAGAGATTGAAGCAAGAGGCTTCATGGTTCTTTGATCCGTTAAGAAATGGAGCCGTCAGAGTACGGAGATCAGAGCAAGAGCTTCATGGTAGCGCAAGTGATTCAAGACTTTCAGACGTCGAGTGATTACGGCAAGTCAGTGTGATTTTGTTAGTCCTAACTTCATAAAGTCTGTGTACTTCTTGATTCATAGTGCATCGATAGCTGAGCGTATCTGTAGTTTTTTACTTGCAGTCTTTTCAATGTTTTTCCACATAAAAAAATTGCTCTCGTCTCTGATTTATTTTCTGCACCCTTATTTATTATTGCGCGAATTATCTTATGAAATTACCTAGACGATCTATGAAAATAGCCAAGAAGTGGGGTGAATAATATTTTTGTGGATTTATTGACAAATTAAAATTACTTGCAAAAAAGTCAATTTTAATCCAATTAACTATCAAGCTAAATCATGCATAGATCAATATAAGTGCAAAAGATAAATCAATAGAGACATACGATATTTTTACGTCGAAAACCTTGGAAAGACTCCAAGTAAAAACCACAGATATGCTCAGGTATCGATGCACTATGAATCAAATAGTACACAGACTTTATGAAGTTTTAGACTTATAAATCCCTCAAGATCTGCCATTCTCCACTCGACGTCTGACGACCTTGAATCACTCACACTTCACGAAGCTCTCGCTCCACTCTGTACTCTGAGGCTCCGCTTCTCAACGGATCAATGAACCACAAAGCCTCTTGATTCGATCTCCTTACTTAGACGGCTCTGTTTCTCAAACGGATCTAAGCAACCACGTTGCGATCGACGGTATATAGATTTTCCAGCAACTAGGTCATTCAATTATACATGAGAATTGTTGGTGTAGAAGCACAATCGAATAAACCCTAAATAAGAGAAAACTAGAAGATGTAGAATCACTCAATTGTTTTTTTTTTCTCTCTCTCTCTCTATCTCTATAAGGGTATATGAATTTGTAAAAAACTTGTAGAGATCTCTAAATGGCACAAGGCTGCCGCACATATGTAGAAGACCTTGGTATTTATAGAAAAAGTTGTGAAAAATTCAAAGTTTACCCTTTTTCGTAATTTCACACCAAACTAAGGTAAACCCTCTTCTCTGATGTATATAATGTGTATGGCACGTATCTCAATGTTAAAAGTCGTAGCCGCCTGAAAGAAAAATAAATCGTGGACAAAACGGTAATTTTCAGCATCATAACTCGCCAGATCCCTACGCTTGGAGCATAGGAGCTGTTATGCTTAGAGTGTAGGGCCAGCTACGTTTGGAGCGTAGATGCTCTGATTTCTCCTCTATTTTCTTTCTGTGACAAGCGTTAAAATGCACTTTCTAGCCACTTTTTAACTGTCATAAGCGTATCTCATGCGTAAAAAAACCCTCGAAATCAACTTTTCTCAAGACTAACACCATTTGAACTTCCTTGACTTGCTTGTTAAGATTCTTGAAGTTGCGGCTTGAAAAAATGACGTTTCCACCCTTCGAAATGCATTTTCTTCTCAAACTTGAAGTTTCTTTACTTCTTAAAGCTTGATTTGAATTTGACGAAACTTGTCAATACCTATTAAACATTCTCGACTTCACAATTTACTCAACATTACAATCCACTCAACATGGTTATTGTCTAGAACATGTCAAACACAAATAACACTCTAAGTGTTCTTACAATCTCTTCCTTGGCATTTTTGAGACAAAACCATGTTTTATAATATAACCTCACAAATAACAACTTAACATCTATACCTATGAACACACACCGACAAACGTAGATATAAACTGTCACTTTGCTTTGATGACGGTCTACTAATCTTGTAACCGCAACACTGAACAAACCATTAAACACAAGTGTGGAAAACAAATATAAAATGATTATAAGAAAAACACAATATCCATGTAAGCAACACACACTCCTTCTCCCACTTACTCAATACTTCTCCCCCTAAAACAATTACTCCCCCTTACTCAATACTTCTCCCCCTAAAACAATTACTCCCCCTTATTCAATATTTCTCCCCCTTTTTGTCACTGAAATGACATTGAGCAATAAAAAAAATCAAAGCACATGACAAAAACTAGGGAAAACCTCAAGATGATAACACATGGAAAAGATCACAGATGAGAATTGAGAGAATCTAAGCCAAACACTAAATACTAAGATAAAGTACTCTATTAGATTATATCCAGATTCTCGAGTAACATAAATCTCTACAATGCATGAACTTACGACTAATGCATGAATGAAAAATGCTCAACTAAAAAAAAATATTTTTGTTCTTATAACCATGTGAACAGGGCAGTAGAGACACCAAGTTAATCTTTAACACATCATATACGTATATTTAACTTAGCTATAATACACATAATAGTGAAGAAAATCAGCATATATACCTTGTAAATATAAGTAGTCACAAGGCAAGCTTTACATATCGTTTGGATATATGAAAAATATTTACGTGCAGACAAACAACTAAGATGAAAGCAATATATACTAATTCAAATAATATCCTCATTAACCGTGGTGAGACTTCAGTTCAAAAACTATGCTAGAAGTCAAATCATTAACTTGGACCTTATTGCTTGTAAAAAAACAATATCCCATTGTCACACAATTTATTCTTATACAAAATTATCTTACCATTCAAAAGGAAAAAAAAAATTCTTTCACCATATCCTTTTTTGTTTTTCTAAACTCTGGACTTTCCAGTGAGGATTTTTAGTCCCGACTAACTGGGCCCGAGCCTCTTCCCTGGGATATATGCTCATCAACTTTCTCTGCTTTTTGGATTGAAAAACTATTTTTTGCATTTTTATATTTTAATTATCTCATTCTTTCCTCCTTCAACATTACCATAAATTTTATAAGCATGCGAAAGGTATTCAAAAGCATAGATCAATCTAATATAACTCATGAACCTATATATCACTTCAGACTTGATGAAAAAGACTAAAAGTTTCAACAAGTATTACAATCATCTCCGAAATAAACAATCACCCAAAATTAATGAGTTCCAAAAATAATACTTAAACACGTCAAGTGAACAACTCATAATCTCAGGTCAAACTAACATCTCCAATTCCCATAAGTATAATAAGAACAATAAATAGAGAATAAAGTGAAATATGGCAACTGTTTGTACTCTTAGCCAAGCTCAACATGCTAAGAATTTTTATTTAATTTATTTTTTATATCATTTTTGTCATAATGATGCATGCATGTAAAACCCTAACAGTAACAGAACATGATGCATGCATAATAAAAATAAAATAAAATCAAATATGCAAATAATACAAAATGCATGATAATGTATCAATTATAGGATAAAAGATAATGCAAGATAATCCTAGAATGATACATATGAAGACATCTATCTTAATAATAATATGCCAATAGATTTTCTAAGATGCACATGCTTTTGAAAATCTAATGGTTTTGTAGAGATGTCTGTTGATTGAGAATCTGTGGGTATAAACTCAAGAACTTTCTCAGAATTAGAGTCACGCGCTCTACATGTAGTATGAGCAACCAAACAATGTAGTTCATCTTTCCTAACCAACACTTGTTTAATTTTTGGTGCTCTATTTGCTAGCCTAGACAACCTCTTCACATCTTCACTCAACACCCGAATTTGACTTTCAACATTGGATCTTTTTTGAGTCCTATGCTTCCACTCTTATTTCAATGTTTCTCCTCTTAACTTTGAACACATAGATCGAATGTGACCTTTTACTCCACAGTGATGACAAACTAGGATAAACCTTTGAAAACCATTATTCAAACCCTTATTGACTCGAGAGGTGAAGGGAGGCTTATTCTCAACAGGTTTTCTGACATAAGATTGAACATTAAGATTCATATCAGACTTACCTTGAGAAGAACTAGATGCTACTTGAGAAGCCTTAACAAAGGTTGTTTTGGAAACAGTATTAGGATAACTCATTCCTTTGAACCCCAACCCCTTTGTATTTCCTATAGATTTTCGTACACTCAGATCAAACTTATTAATTTCACTAGACCATCTATGAATAGTTGAGTTAGCATCCTTCAATTCCTTTTCCAAACTCTCAATCCTTGTAGATTTCTCACTCAATTATAATTTTAGAGTGCTTAATTCCTTATTAAGATCATCTACATTCTTCAAAGCCTGACTCCTTTCTCGTTCAAACTTGGTTAACTCTTCTCTCAAGGACTGTCTCTCTTTATCAACATTTTAAAATTGAACCAGAAATTTCAAGTACACTTTGCTAAAATGTATAGAATTTTCATATAATTTATTGTATGCATCTTCATACGAGTCCCCACGATCTTCATCATCCTCAGAATCATCATCCTCACACATTTCCCAACTTGCAACAACTTCACTGACCTCCTTACTTTGTGCAGCAAACATGATGAAATTCTCAGACTCATCTCCTACCTCTGAATCCGTCGAATCACTAGTTGATCCATCACTCCAAGTAACAACTAAACCTTTTTCCTTTTTTGATTTATTAGCACACTCAACAACTATGTGACCGAACCCATGACACTCCAAACATTTAGGTTTCTTATTTTTATGAAAAAACTTTTCATTCCTATTTTGGACTTTACTCTTTATAGAATCATGTGATTTATTTCCAAAATTTTGTTCTTTCATAAATTCTTGACCATGAGAAGATTTTAAAAACTTATGAAACTGCTTCATGATCAAATCAAATTGTCCTGGTCTACTCTCACCCTCTTCCTCATACTCACGATGATCTTCCTTAGTAATTTTCAAAGCTATGCTCTTCTCTTTTGTGTCGCTTGACTTCTTAGAGGGTTGAACACACATCTCCATCTCATAAGATTTCAAATTTCTATCCAACTATTCAAGTTTAATCTCTTTTAAAGTCATGGTTTCAGATATGACAGTAACCTTAGACCAAAAGCGTTCAAGTAGAGACCTAATAATTTTCTTCACTATGGTAGTCTCAGGAATGAGCTCTCCTAGATTGTGACAACTTGTTACTATGTCAGTTAATCTAGCATCAAAGTCACCAAAAACTTCATCTTCCTCCATCCTAAGCTGTTCAAATTTTTAATTTAGAATTTAGAGTTTTGATTGCTTAACTTTTAAAGTTCCTTCATGAGTTAATTGGAGAATATCCCAAGCTTCTTTGGCAATTACACTCGTGGCAATTCTCTTAAAATTACTCACAGTCAGAACATTATACAATGCATTCAAAGCTTTTGAATTCCAACTAGCACTATTTATCTCAGTAGTAGTCCAGTCACTTGAAGGTTTTACCCTAGATTCATTAGTAATAACATCTTTCACAGTGGGAGGTGAGTAACCTATTTTTGCGGCAAACCAAGCTCTCTTATCTAGTGATTTAAAAAACACTCTCATTCTCGCTTTCTAAGACATGTAATTAGAGCCATCAAATAAAGGGGACCTAGATATGGAACCTCCTTTACGAGGTATCTCCATCATCTATGTTCAGAATCTAACCTTAGGTAATTAACCTAAAACGGGCCAACCACGCTCAAATACTAATTGAAAATTTCTAGACGATCAATGAAAATAACCTAGAGAGGGGGGGGGGGGGGGGTGAATAGGCTTTCTATGAATTTATTGATAAATTAAAATTAATTGTCGAAAAGTCAATTTTCATCCAAGTTTCTATCAAGCTAAATCATGCAGAGATCAATATAACTGCATAAGTTAAAATAATAGAGACACGTGATATTTTTACATGAAAACCTTGGAAAGACTCTAAGTAAAAACCACGGATACGCTCAGGTATCGAAGCACTATGAATCAAATAATACACAGACTCTATGAAGTTTTATACTTACAAATCCCTCCAGACCTGCCTTTCTCCACTCAAAGTTTGGCGACCTTCAATCACTCACGAAGCTCTCAATCCGCTCCGTACAGGGTTTCACTTCTAAACGGATTAATGAACCACGAGTCCTTCTCCTTTAATCTCCGCACTCAGACGGTTCCATTTCTCAAACGGATCTAAGCAACCACATTGCAATCGACGGTGTGTAGATTTTTCAGCAACTAGGTGATTCAATTGTCCATGAGAATTATTAGTGTAGAAGCATAATCGAATAAACCCTAAATAAGAGAAAACTAGAAGATGTAAAATCACTCAATTATTTTTCTCTCTCTATCTCTATCTCTGTCAAAGTATATGAATCTGTAGAAAACTTGTAGAGTTGTCTCAATGGCTTAAAGGCTGCTTCATATGTGTAGAAGACCTTGGTATTTATAGACAATGCTGTGGAGAAACCCTAAGTTCGCCCTTTTTCGTAATTTCACACCAAACCTAGTTAAACCCTCTTCTCTGATGTATATATTGTGTATGGCATGTATCTCAATGTTAAAATTCGCAGCCACCTCAAAGGAAAAAAAAGTGTAGAGGCTCCTACGTTTGGAGCGTAGGGCCAGCTACGCTTACTCTGATTTCTCCTCTATTTTCTTTGTCACAAGTGTTAAAATGCACTTTCTAGCCACTTTTTGACTCTCACAAGCGTAGAAAAACCCTCTAAACCTACTTTTCTCAAGACTAATGCCGTTTGAACTTCCTTGACTTGCTTGTTAAGATTCTTGAAGTTGCGGATTGAAAAAATGACGTTTCTACCCTCTGGAATGCATTTTCTTCTCAAACTTGACATTTCTTCACTTCTTCAAGCTTGATTTGAATTTGGTGAAACTTTTCAATACCTATTAAATATTCCTAACTTAATAATTCACTCAACATGGTTATTATCTAGAGCATACCGAACACAAATAAAACTATAAATGTTCTTATATCTTGTGATAGAATTAAATTAAAATTGACTATTTTGCAATTAAAATTTTAATTTGTCAATTAATTCATAAAAAATCCATTCACCCCCCTCTATATTTAGTTCACCATCTATTAAACTATAGTTCAAGCTGCTGAGCTCTTGTATGTTTTCTTTTCTTATCTTCACTTGCTAGACAATGTTTAATCTCTGCAATCTTATAAACACACATATATTTTTTTATATATCTTGTCTGTACAGTTTGATAAAGTAGTTTACCCTTAATATATCTAAATTCAGATGTTTTAATCACGTTTGTCGAAACCCTCTCCTACATTAAATTATCTTTCCCACTTGACCATAGACTTCCTCTCTATTTACCTCTATGCCACTCAAGTGTTATTTCAACACTTAGCCAAATTGCTAGGATTTTCCACTACCTCTACACTAGTGAAAAAAATACAAATATACCCCAAGGTCGTTATGTTCTCGAAATCATTTTTAAATGTTTTCATTATTTATAAAATGAAAATACAACAAGCAATTCACATATTTATACCTATCAGGAAATACCTGGTAGATATGCTAAGTACAACAAGCATATTATTACATAAGTGCCACACCAGATGTCGAAAATAAAATAAGGTAACATGTTTGGGAACGCAACACGATTATCGAAAATCCAACAATAAAACATTGCAACAAACCCACGTAGTTGCCAATGAACAATAAATCACAAAGCCAGAAATGAAAGTCCACAAAGTCATCTCGCTAAGTCCGAAACATAAACACAAAAAATTTACACGTACCAAGATTACATAAGACATCATGAATAAGTGGTGTCACAAACCGTTAACACTTGGAAATGAATTCCAGAAAGGAGGAAGGAAACGCGGGGCGTTACAACCTTCCCACCATAGGAGATGTCATCCTCGAAATAGGGGTGTTCCTTAGTCCGCGAGTCACATTCGGTTGATCAGACCAAATGAGTTGATCACATTCCTTGGTAGTTTATCACCTTGATACGGGTACTAAAAGGAAAAAGTGACCGAGGAATGGTCCTACTGATGCAACGTTAGGTGTATAAAAATATGTGGTTAAAAATAACATCTTAACGACTTAAGATTTTACTCTACGTAAGCGCACGTATCAATTGTAGAATAGCAAATTACTTGAGTAAGGGATATCGATCCCACAGAGACTGAGATTGTTCACTTTAGTAATTTAAAAACAATGAGTTATATTTCTAAAAATTATTTGTTTTGGTGGTCGAAAGACCAAATTATCTAATCTTAACTAAATTAATTAAAGAACAAAGTAAATTGATTGTGATTCAGATGAGAGAGAAAATTAGGATTTTCATCACTTCACCACTAAACGCATAATATAGTTCATTAATGTATTAATTGTAAGAGGGCGATCCGTAACTGTGAATCAGGTCGTACCGCAAATAGCTAAATACGACCCCAAAAAGGAGTACTATCAACCAGATTACGACAACCCGTCTCATGACTGACCTAACTAGTACATGCCAATTATGTTACTCTAATCTACTCATAATGTATGAAAATAAACTAAAACATGTCTATATTAAATTGCCAAGGCACGATCTGTGTCAACCTAGGATTTCAAGTTTCATTACCACCATTGTGTAGAAAACCATGATTAAGCATCCGAGTTCTGACCCATAGTGAATAATCATAATTGTACAAAACTATATATTTATTCCATATAAGACAAGAATTTAGAATAAACATATACTTTTATATTACAAATCAGTACGGTCTCTTGACTACTACAATCATCATAGTATGGTCAACAGTTTTCCCTCTTTACAATTAAAAATACTAAAAGAACTCCATTATTTGACTAGGGTTTTAGTAGAAAACCCTAGTTACCGAGTTTGTTGGCCATGGAAGATGGTGACTGCATCGTTGATGTAGAAACGTTCTCCATAGTCTTCTTCTTCAGATCTCTAGGTTTGAATATGGCTCTCAACAACAGCAAATCTGAATGAATAAACAGCCTCCAAAAACTCACGTATGAACTTTCCAACTCAACAGAACTCCCGAACTCTGATGTATGGTCTTGTATATATAGGCAAAGGTATAGAGAGGCCATTTTCAGTCATTTCACACTAAAACTCATGCAAACCCTAACTTCTCATATATATAAGTATGTATACATGTATACAGAGATCTAGAGTCAAAAGCATGTCTTCCAGTTAAGCCGGGGGTGAAACAGGAAAAATCCACAAAAAATCACTAAAAAGTTGCCGCACCTACGCTTCAAGCGTAGGGGTTGTTGGCTTTGAAATTTACTTTCAAACAACAATTTTATGTTTTGATGATAAATAACCATTCAAGTGTGTTTGGTACTAATGTGATCTTGAGTTAAGCGTTTCAGCAAGAACGGGAAAATCATTCAGAAAGCATGCAAGCACAAAAAGAGAAAATCAACAAAGAAATTCAAGCACAAAAATGGAAGGACAAAATGGTCAATGAAAAGTAAGAGTCAAAGAATCAAGACTCGGGGTAGATAGGTTGGGGTGCGAACATTGTAACATGGTATTTTATGTGTTGGTAAATCCTATAAGCTTAAGTGATAAAATAATCGAACTCAAAACGGACGAAAAACGAACTAAAAAATTAGTTATTTGGAGTCATAGTGGACTAAGACCTATCGTATAGTGGACTAGACTAAGTTGAAGCTTACGGAAAAACTTGAAAATAGGCTGTAGTCGACTAAACACTTGTTGTAGTCGACTAAAGGCACCTGCAGTCGACTAAACCATCTTTCATAATCAACTTGATCATGACGAAGCTAAAACCATTTTTGAGAATCAGGAGGGAGTCAATTAAGGCACTCTGCAGTCGACTAAACCCAACCTTGTAGTCGACTAAACCATCCTTGTAGTCGACTGAAGCAAGTCGATGAATTAGGATTCTTTGAAAAGAAAGCTATAGTCGACAAAGGCTCTCTATGTAGTTGACTGAATGCACTATGTTCAGAATTAAATATAATCTTTACAAAAGATTTCGCCCATCTCTTTGAGCCAACTTTTCAACCTTTTCAAATGGCTGAAAATCCTAATGCTTCCATATAAATAGAAAGAGATGTGGGTTTGCAAAAGTGTAGTTCTAGTGTGAGAAAATACAAAAATCTTGATCGTCTTCTCTACCATTCTTTGAAAAGCCATTGAAGGCAAGAAGAAAAAAGCTTGATTTTCAACTCAAATCTTTCAAGCTTTAAACTCTAGTTTATTTTCTTATTCTCTCAAACTCATTCATTGAATTCATCCTTTGAGAATACATATCTAGAGTTATTGAAATATCACCAAAAAACACTTGAGCATATATTGATCTATCTTCCATAAAAACCTTAGGGTTGTTGAGTGTTTTTGTTCTTAAGTGATTCCTTATTTTATAAAAGGATTGTTATCCTTCAGTGAGTGAAGCTCATTGATCTTCACGAGGGGTTTGTCCTCTTGCTTGTGTAACGAGCTCGTTAGCTTGTGTGTAAAGGTTTGTTATTCCACCTGTGAAGGAAGAGCCATAGTGAAAGGATCGGGAAAAGTCTCAAGAAAGGTTCTTAAGCTAGGAATAGGAGTTACCGAACCTCAAAATAATCGCAGTGTCAATCTCTCTATCTCTATCTCTTTACTTCATTTTTCTGCATGATATATTTACCTTAATATCTTGTATGTTATAATTAATCTTGTGATAATTTATTAGATCAATTCAATTGAATTTTTCATTGAAATATTTACTTGACTATTGAAGTAGTTGATTAATTGTTATAGTGTGTTTTATTTTCGAAAAGAGTTAGAAATAATTTTGAACACCTTATTTACCCCCCCTCTAGGGTCAATTAGTGACTAACAGGGGTCCTACGGTTCAAGCGTATAGGCCTACGCTTTAAGCGTAGGTCCTAAGCGTACCTCAAAGCGTAAAAATGTGATTTACAGCCACTTTTTGAAACTGCAAGCGTATGCAAAAGCGTAGGTATTTTGTGGAAAATTACTTTTCTCCGTAAATGCACCAAAATGTCCATCTAAACCCACGATACTTTTTACTGAAGATGACGGCTTCTGAAAATGCCGATTTTGCCCTTTGGGAGCTATTTTTGTCTCGGACTACCTCTTATCTTGGATAGAAATAACATACTCTTCAGTTAATTCATCGAAGTTAGCTTCATTTTTTCATTAAACTCCTGAAACATGTCTTAACATGCAAACTCAATAAAATTACCCTATAATGGAATGAAAGAACGTAACAATAGTGAGTTAAAGGGTCAAAAAGATTAATATTTGACACCTATCACACCCCAAACTTACATATTGCTAGTCCCTTAGCAATAAACTCAGGAAACGTTTCTTGTAATGATGTTATTAATCTATCTACTCTAACTATTCTAAGTAATCTAACCTAATCCCTTGCTTTCGTGAGAGTCAACGATTACACTTAGCACATGTAACAAGCATTTTAAACCCCTAGGTTACCCCTAGTGGACGAGTGAAGTCTCATGAAGGTTTCCAGTGATGGTGCCTACAAACATCTCAGTTCTCTATAATAACGCAGTCATGAATTCACACACAAATTCAATTAAGTCATGATAAAATGCAAAAGACTGCATGGATGCAAATACTCCCACTTACTGCTAAACAACAATTATATCAAGCTTCGTGTTATGAATGGTTCCCACTAAAGTGAATGATTTTGCTACTTTTTACTTAAAATCAAGACAACCTTCCGTGATTTTGTGAACACTCAACTATGATATTTCAGTTTCTCTTCTCTTACTCTATAGATCAAACTTTTCCATTTTTAATAAAAACATATCCTTTCATCTTCCACTTTTCATCCCTTTTTGTCTTTCTAAGCTCCGGAGTTTCCAGCGGGGATTTTTAGTCCCGACCAAATGGACCCGAGTTTCTTCCATGGGATTTATGCTCATCAGTTTTCTCCCCTTTAAACGGAAACAGTAATATTGGACATATCAAGGCCCGGTTACTCAGATTAAAGAACTGTTTTTTTTCATTTTATTTTCTCAAAATAATTTTTTTTTCAATTTTCTTCATTTCAACCATAACATCTCCCCTTTTATTGTGACAAAATAATTTTTCAACTCCATAGAAAAAAATCAACCTATTTTTTTTCTCATAGTGAAAGTGTGTTTGTGGTTATAAGTCAAAGTCGTTTTTCTTAATTTGAATTTCACTCATTCACTCACCTATGTAAAACCACATCACTTCACTAACTCGATCTAATAATTACTCTCATGAATGGAAATATCATCTTACATACTACTCATGCATCATATACAAAACTCAATCGAATTGTAATGCAAAACATTCATATGTGAAAACAAAGAACTGCTCCAAAATTTTAAAATTTCAATTTTTTTTCAAAATTTTTCATTCATTGTAATACTATACCCTTACCCCCAAACTTAAATTAGACCATGTCCTCATGGTCAAAAAGAATATAGGAAAACATATACAGTTACCCTTGAAGCTCAATTCTGGATTCCAACGCAAAACACAAATCCTCTCCCACAAACTTGAATTGGATTACCTGTAGATATACGCAGAAAAGAACAAATACCCAATCATAGCAAGGGAAAAGAAATTTAAAAAATATCCAGAAATTTACACAAAATTTTCAAGGAATCACTAAATTTTGTTCTTGTTTTTCTAGAGCAAACAGAATAATAATAAAAAAAAAAACTGATTTGGCCTTAAGAGCCTACAATACTAAAATGAAATAAAATAAATAAAGACGTGGCCTTAAGGGTCTACCGTCCCTAAAAACAGTAGAAAACATAAACAAAAATCCTAAACCGAAATTATAACCCTAATCTTCCTCTTCTTCTTCATCACTTGACACGACGTTTTCAACCATATCCGGCAGTCTGCAGTCTCTTTCAACTTTTCTAAATCTTCCTTTGAATATATTTTCATAATCATCCACCGCATCTCATCCAGCTCTTTTTTCCTATCACCCAACTGCTCAGCAATGATCTTTGATAACAGAAATGGGTATGGAAGATAATGTTCAAATATATCGGCACCCGCCCACTCTCTACTGACAATTGCTCGGGCAATCGACATCTTAGCCATAATCAATGTTGGAACACACACTTCATACCCATGAGGTATGGCATACAAAGTTCTAAGCAATGTGTGATCTCTCGTACTAGTTCGATTATTCGGCCGAAGTTGACCCGCAATGACACAATCTAAATAAAACAGATCCGACTTCAACAACCAATTATCACACGTCCTATCTCTTACCTCTGATACTGCACACAATTATCTCCTCATCTTTATGTGGCCATACTATAGAATGTTCCTTCAATATTCCTTGTAAGTTTGTCGGAGTACCGATTGGTATATTCCACGCATCGACAATACTTCTTCTTCCAATCACAATAGAAGCACTCCACTGACTCACTTTAGCCTTCATCATCTCAAATCCTAGCGGTCCCAAAATTTTCATATTTTCATAGAATTTTCGGACCAAGCCCGAATACACTTTTTCACCCGCCGGGTTTTCTAAAATTTTCAATCCTTGTTCCTTAAGAACTCTTCTTCTGGGCATAACAAATACTCGGTTCATCCTCTCCAGAAAAAATATCTCTTTAAATTGCAACCTACACTGCAAAAACGATTTTGGTGTGGTTCCGCTTCCATTCCAACTCGTAGCTCCTTCATTCATGCTCTTCATATCTACATACGATTCCATACCTTCTATGAATTCCTCCGGATCAGAATAATCTTCATTAGCATTATCCAACTAACCCTCCTAGAAATAGAAAGAATAAAAGAAAAATATAAGAAGAATATCTAATCTAATGCTCACTCCTTGAGAATTGTGTCTACTCTATGGGAGTATTTATCGATGGAAGGAGTAGAATTAGAACAGAAAAATGATTTAAAACCCTTAGCTGACTAGGAAAGGGGAATCAATAACTAATTCAACTCCAACTTATATTTGCATTTTGTCTCCTTGTTAGATTATGATTACTTTAAAAAGTATATAAAAGATCCTAGAAATAACTTAAACAAATCCTAATACATGTACAAGTACAAACCAGGCCAAAACACCCCTCAAACGGGTTGAATTTGCAAAATTTCAAAATTACGTCAATGTAGCATAGGTTGGCCTGAATTTTTATTTTTTTTAAATACATTCATCAATCCAACACATATACACCTCCAAACTTCAACGCACAAATGTCCGTATAGTGCATTTTTAAATTATTGAATGAATTCAAACTATTAACACATGTAAAATATCTAAAACATTTAGAAGATAATTGTTCAAAGAGTCACATCAAGCCCTATACGAAACTATCCGCTCGACAATTTATCTTTAATGTGTAAAAATAAATGAAATAAAAATAAAAATAAAACAAACACCTAACTAAAACTAAACTAAGCCTTATCATCAGAGGATAGTGTTGTAGGTGAAATCTGCACACCCATATGCTGACTCATATAACTAAACCAATAAAATAACCGCCTCTGATCGCTTTGTCGGGCCAGTCTATCCTCTACTAAAGTCTGATCTATCCCCTACATCCGTGTAATCAGAGCATCAAGTTGGGCTTGAGATAGAGTAACAGTACCACCTGCAGGTGCCTCTCGCAACACAACCTTCTCCTCAGCTGCCGGTATCTGTGGCATCTCCACATC
The DNA here is from genome assembly GCA_963922005.1 of Cornus suecica. NCBI lineage: Eukaryota > Viridiplantae > Streptophyta > Magnoliopsida > Cornales > Cornaceae > Cornus > Cornus suecica. The sequence goes on from OY998244.1 coordinate 25,873,267, forward strand.
ATCAGCAGCCTCAACCTCCTGAGCCATACTTGCATCATCCTGACCAGGATCAGCAGCCTACTACTGGGCCTGTGCACCTGGTAATATGCCAAACACTAGTTAGCATCTCATAATATCATCTGCATGAAACTGGGTCCATACATCAGTCCATATCCTTCTGGCATACGGAATACCTTCTCTATATCTGTTCCGCTCACCCGCATCTATCTTGATCCCGGCATCCAGCATAATCTTCATCACCAAGCACGAAAATTGAATCTGAAACAGACGCTGACCAACCTTGATCTCCTTGCACAGATGAATATAATGTGTATATAGGCCCTGCCATAAAATACGTGGGATAGAAATCCACCGCTTGAACTCAAATGCGTAATGGAGGGTCGGAAATGGCGTATAACACATGGTCATGTGGTTGTGCAAAAGAATATAAGATCGAACTATCACATCCCAGAACCATAGCATAAGATGATATTTCACCTTCTTTGTGTAGTTCCGATGCTCATCGGCCCACTACCAGCTGTCTGAAGTGTAACCAACTCACTTCATAGGTGGGAACACAAGGAAGACGAGGATGTCGAGTCGATATACTGTGGTCTCCTGGCACATGTGCTACGGTGGAAAATAGGGGACAGTGCAGGAGATGACGATTTGGACCTATGTCGCACTGATGGATCAGCCGCAACTGCAGCTTAAGCCACTCACCTCGCCGACACCTTGGTCCGTGCCATGCTTATAATAGGGAATTTTAGAAAAATAAACGATAATGAAGTGGACACCGAATCAAACTCAAACTTTATCTAAATATATCCAATACGATGATTAAATAAGCCATCGTCCCAAAAATTCGATATTTAATCCGCTTGCAAAGTCGAAAAACTCAACTTTTTAGAAAATGGATCAAAACATGATTTTGATCGGACTCGTTTGTCAATACTAGTTTAGAATAGTTAAATAATTCATATGAAATCAAAATAATGGAAAAAACTCATCGAATCAAAAGAAACGATGGATTTCCAAAAATTGAGTTTCGGAGACTTTTCGATTTCTTCACGCGAATCCAGACAAATCACCAACTAATCCTACGATCCACGGACGAAGAATGATGAGGAATCTGATGGTTAAACGGTAGGATCAAACCTCTCGAATAATGGTGAAGAATTGAGGGATAGAGAGGAATTTGAATGGAGAATGGGGGGTGGGGGGTGGGGGGGAAACTGATGGTGGGCCTGTTTACTCTTCAAGCGTAACTTGACCTATGCTTGAAGCATAGGTCCCTGGCCCCAAAAACCTTTTTTTTTTTTGCCATCATATCATCTCATCTTTCACTCCACATTTCATAAATGCTTCCTAGGCTTCCTTGACACTCCATACTTAAATGATGATGACCTCACGACTCAATTTTACGGACTCAATCTTAAATACCGAAATAACTAAATTACTGTCTACGGATACAAACTAGGCTTCAAAGCTACTCTTCTTTACCTAGTACCAATGTTTAATCTCATTGGTACGACATTGCCACTTCTCAATACTCTAGATCAAGTTTATCCAGCTCAGGTGGTGGTTCAGTTAAATTGATCGTTTTTACCACACACTCAACTAGTTGCATCTCTATATATAATGCTTCAATCTATGTCCATTCATAAAAAACTTCTTTCCAATGTTAGGATCATCGAGCTTCACTGCTCCTAGGGGGAAAACCTTCGTAATCTTGTATGGCCTATCCCATCTCGATTGGAGCTTACCAGGAAGCAACTTGAGTCTCGAATTAAATAGCTAGACTTTTTAGCCGGGTTCAAAAAATTTCTTTCTAATATGTTTATCAGGAAACACTTTTGTTTCAGCCTTGTAAATCCGAAAGTTTTCATACGCATTATTTCTCAACTCCTCAAGCTCTTGAAGTTGGTGTTTCCGCTGGGCACCGACTTTCTTTATATCGAAATTCAATCTTCGAATAACCCAATATGCTTGGTGTTCCAGATCTACAAGGAGATGACAAGCTTTACCATACACAAGACAATATGGCGACATACCAATTGGTGTTTTAAACGCAGTTCTGTACGCCCAAAATGCATCATTTAGCCTTTGAGGCAAATCCTTCAAATCCGGACGCACAAATTTTTCAAAAATATTTTTAATCTCCCTATTAGAAACCTTTACTTGACCTTGTGATTGGGGGTAATATGGCGTACCAATTCTATGAGTGACACCATACTTTTCACAAAGCGCGGAAAGAAACTGGTTGTCAAAATGGCTTCCACCATCACTAATTAGAACTCTTAGTATACCAAATCGTGCGAAAATGTTCAATTTTATAAATTCTTCCAGCACGTCATGGTTAGCATGTTTGGTGGCTATTGCTTCTACCCATTTTGAAACATAATCAACCCCCACAAGTATGTACTCTTTCTTATCTGCTTTCGAAAATGGTCCCATAAAATCAATACACCAGGCATCAAATAATTCTACAATCAGAATCGGGGTTAAAGGCATCATGTCTCATTAAGATATGGATCCAAGCTTTTGACATCGCAAACATGTCTTGAAATACTCGAAAGCATCTTTGAATATGGAAGAATAGTAAAATCCACTATGCAACACCTTATGGGCTTTTTTCTGAGCTCTGAAATGCCCTCCACACTCCAGCGTGTGGCAAAATGTTAGTATGCGTTGCACCTCACCCTCGGGGATGATTTTTATGATAATCTGATTAGAGCAATACTTGTACAAACGCGGATTATCCTATATATAAAATTTGACTTGGTTGAAGAATCAGTCTTTCTCATTCTTAGACCATCATTATGGGATTCGACCTGTGGCTTTATAATTAACAATGTAAGCATACCACGATATTTGTTCCACCACAGCCACACTGAATAGATGTTCATCTGGGAAAGAATCCTTAAGAGGAGTAATTTCCTTTATGGATTTGATAATAATCCTTGATAAATGATCTGCAATGACATTCTCTAAACCCTTTTTATCTTTGATTTCCACGTCAAATTCTTGCAATAACAAAATGCGCCAAATCAGTCGGAGGTTAGAGTCTTTCTTCATCAGTAAATGCCTCAGAGTGGCATGATCCGAGTAAACGACAACCTTGGTGCCTAATAAATATGATCGGAATTTTTCCAAGGTGAAGACAACTGCCAACAACTCTTTTTCAGTAGTTATGTAGTTTATCTGAGCTTCATTCAAAGTCCTACTGGCATAATAAATAGCATACGACATCTTATCTTTTCTCTGACCCAAATGAGCTCAAATGGCAGAGTCCAGTCTAGCGGATGAATAATCGGGGCTAATGATAGTTGAGCACGCAGCTCTTAAAAGGTTTGAAGGCAGTCATCGTCAGAGATGAATGTCATGTCCTTAACTAATAAGTCGCATAGCAACCGGGCGATTTTGCTGAAATCTTTGATAAACCTTCGGTAAAACCCGGCATGGCCCAAAAAAGAGCGTATCTGCTTTACAGATGATGGAGGAGGCAGTTTTAAAATTAATTCAACTTTTTCTTTGATGCAATATGGCCTAGTACTATCCCCTTTTGAACCATGAAATCGCTATTTTCCCAACTTAGTATCAGATTCGTCTCTTTCCACCTCATAATTACCAGTTCTAGATGTTTTAAACAATCTTCAAAGGTTTCCCCAAAAACTTAGAAATCATCCATGAATACTTCATGAAATTTCTCTACCATGTCAGAGAAGATAGACTTCATATACCGTTAGAATATTGCTGGCGTATTACACAAACTAAACGACATCCGTCTATAAGCAAACGTGTCATACGGATAAGTAAATGTGGTTTTCTCTTGATCAGCTGGATCAATGGCCACCTGATTGTAGCCAGAATACCCATCCAAAAAATAGTAATAGCTTTACCCGGCTAACCTATCCAGGATTTGATCAATAAATGGTAACGAAAAATGATCCTTCTTGGTGTTCACGTTGAGCTTTTTGTAATCAATATACACATGTTACCCTGTGGTCATACATTGTGAAATTAGCTCACCTTTTGAGTTTGGCACCACAGTGATGCTCGACTTCTTCGGCACCACCTAAGTTGGACTTACCCATGTTCTATCAGAAATGGGGTAAAGGATACCCTCATCCAGAAATTTCACTACTTCTTTCATCACCACCTCTTTCATATTTTGATTCAGCCTTCTTTTCATTTCCCTTAATGGATTTACAACTTCCTTAAGATGTATGCAATGCATGCAAATCGAGGTGTTTATGCCTTTCAAATAAGCAACACTCCATCCTATTGCCTCTTTGTTCACACTCAGAACCACAACTAGACTTGATTCTTGTTTTTCTGTCAATTTTGAAGATATAATTATAGGAATAGTCTCACCAGGTCCCAAGAAAACATATTTTAATTTTTCAGGCAATTCCTTGAGTTCCAAGGTAGGAGGAGTAGTTAGAGATGGAATTGGTGGAATATTTGAGACTATCGGGAGTGGTTCAACCGGCTCCCGCCAAGGTTGAGTGTATAATGCAGTCTCCATTGCATCCAGCTCTTAATTTTGCAACTTTCAATATGTCTCCCAATTAGCAACTTCCTCATTCGGCTATTCTTTAATCATAAAAGACTCCAGCTCGTCCTCCTCCAATATTTGAGTTGCAAAATCTATTATGATATCATCCAACTCCTTGCACTCATTAATTTGAAAACATTCCTCAGATTTAGGCAATTGGTGATTTCCTTCGAACAGATTTATCCTGACCTTCATATTTCCAAATTTTAGATCCATGGCTCCGATTCTGTAATTGATGCATACATTTGTCATCGCTAAGAATGGTCTCCCAATTATTACTAGAATATGTTTTTTCGAATCATGGATAGGTTTTGTATCCAGGACTACAAAGTCAATCAAAAAATAAAACTTGCCCACTTGAACAATGACATATTCAAGCACTCATCTTGCCTATTTGATCGATCAATCAGCAAATGGAAGTACAACATCAGTGGGGTTGATCTCACCTAACCCTAGCAGTTGGTAGACTGAATAAGGAAACAAGTTAATACTTGCACCTAGATCAAGAAGAGCTCTACCAATTTCCTGGTCACCGATGACACATGGAATACTGGGAGCACCGAGATATTTCCTCTTAGGTGGAGTATTTCTTAAAAGCAATGACCTTACTTGCTCAGTCAAGAGTATTTTTGTTAGATTCTTTCCTCTGTTTTTCCTCTTTTGAGTGCAAAGATCCTTGAAAATCTTAGCATAAAGTGGTATTTGGGCGATTACATTGAAGAGAGGTAAATTAATCTTGATTTTTCTGAATGGATCCAACATATTAGATTCTTTCATCTTTCCACACTTGGCTGTCTCTCTAAGACTTTGAGGAAATGGCACTGCCTCCTCATAACTTGCCCTGTCTAGCTCCTCATGTAGTGTTTGATCGACATCGTCTCTACTAATGGTTGGTCTTTTTGCACTCTTTCAGCCTTTTTCCTTTGAACTTCTTTTCTCTATTCTTCTTCCACTTCCTTTCTTTTTTCTTGTTCTGCCTCCCTTCTTCTTTACAACATTTTCTCATCCTTTGCCTCAACTCGACTCTCCACTTCCTTCCCATTTCTCAGAGTCGTGATGGCTTGAACCGACTCATGAGGATTATTAGCAAAAGATCCAAGCTCCAATGCTTGTTGTAGCTTAGGGTTGACCATTGGCTAACTTGGAAATTTTCCTGGCTCTCTCACATTCCTCTCATTAGCCATTTACCCAACTTGCATGTTCAGTTATGCTAAAGATTGAGTACGAATGTCTAGCTTGTTATAAATGTCCATTATGACCTGTTCTAGCCGATTAGTCTGGAAACCGGGTGGAGGTGTTTGGCTTTTTAGTGGCTAGGCTTGGTAGTTATAGGGTTGCACAACCTGATTATTATGGAATAGCTGAAGCTCTTAGGAATTATTGAATGGTTGTAGAGCTTGGGAATTATTGGAAGGCTGTAAAGCTTGGTTGTTATTGAATGGATGGAAGGCTTGGGAATTATTAGATGTTCTTAGTTGGTAGTTGGACTAAGAATTTCTGGCTATGATTGTTGGTTGGTGATAGGTGCTCAATATTGGTCATTTTTCGCCCCTATCTTGTGTTTGTTATGTCTTTACATTCCATTACTTGGTATTTTTATCTCGTTTGTGTGTGTAAGCATGTTTCAAAAGCTTAATGAAGAAACAAAGCTACTTTCGATGAATTAATTGAGTTCGTGTTCGTTTCTATCTCGAGATACCGGAGGGCAAAATGGTCATTCCCCGACATCGTTATCTCATCAAAGGGAAAAAAATGTCATTTCTAGAGATTATTACTTCAACCAAAATCATCGGGAGTTAAAGGCGACCAGTCTAGCTCAAATATGAAAAAATGGGTTTTTACAGCAAAAATGCATGATACACTATGTTGGAAGAGGGAAAAAGAGGCAAAATGGACTACACCTACGCTTTAGTCTGGGAGCCAGAGAGGGGACCCTATGCCCTAGATCTACGCTCAAGCGTAGGTCCCAGGCGTAAGTCCCACTTTGTGGTCACGTGACCAATTTATGCACAGGAATGGTTTTAGAATGTTTTCAGATTTTTCCATTTTTGTCCCTATGTCAAGATTTTAAGTGATTGATGATTTCAGACCTCTACATATAGGCTTATACACATATTTTCATCATATTTTAGAGACATTATTCATGTATTATGAAATTACAGAAAAGGACAACCATTAGGGTTTCCCTCACTTGTCTATAAATATAAGAGGGTTAGGTTTAGTTGAGAGTTCTGATATTCACACACGTTCATTAAGTTGGTGGTGAGTTCATTGCTTCCATAGAAGAGAATCTCCTTTGAAGACCTAGAGATCCAGAGAAGAAGTTATGGAGAGCATTTCTACACTGACAATGCAGTCTCTCTCCCCCATGATCAACTAACTTAGTATCTAGGGTTTTCTCGTAAAATCCTACCCAAGTAATGTAGTTCTAGTTTTATATTTAATTGTAGAGAGGGGAAGCTGTGACTATATTGTGATGATTGTGTTAGATAAGAGACCAGTTTTTATTCTTCATACAAGTTTATATATTTGTTCCGATTTTTGTCTTAAACTAAATGAATGTATTTATCTTACTCAATCATGGTTATTCAATATGGGCTGGAACTCGGATGCTTAACACATGATTTTCTACACAATGGTGTTCATAAAACTCGAAGCTCTAGGTTGACACAAGTCATGTCCTGATAAAATGATATAGACATGCCTTAGTTTATTTTCATGCTTTAATTTACTTTTCTGCATTTACTTTCTGTTAGTAGTTCGCATGCACTAATCAGTTTAGTCTTGAGATGGGTTGTCGCGATCCGGTTAAAAGTAATACTTTTTGGGGTCAAATTACTGGTGCGGTGCGACCTGATTCACAATCAATGGATCGCCCTCATGCAATTAGTGATGGAGTGAGGAAACCCTAATTTTCTCTCTCTCTGAATCACAACCATTATTTATTATTGCTTTCTATTTTATTTTCGTTAGCATTAGATAATTCATAAAACAAACTCTTTTCAGAAAAATATAGTTCAGTATTTTTAGTCTATTGAAGTGAATAATCCTCGTCTCTATGGGATCAATATTCCCCTACTCAAACAAAATTGTCTACAACAGATCTCTGCGCTTACAGAAGGGTAAAACCTAGTGTCATTAAGGTATTGTTATTAACCACATATTTTGCACACACTTGACGGGCATAATGTTTTTTGCGCCGTTGCTGGGGACTTGGCATTTTTCAATAGCTTTATGATTGTTATTGAAACCTGGATGCATATTGAGGACATCGTGTAGTGTCAAATCAATGTATTGGTATATACGGGTTGTGTAATCATGTGTGGGTGTCTTTATGTCGGATCGTTGCAACAACTGGTCAGGAGGTGTTCATGCCTACAGAACTAATAAGCCAAAAAGGTGGGTTAAGAGTCATAAGAGAGGCTCGTATTCTTCACTTTGGTCGTCATGGCACACAGAGTTGCTAGTTCGGCTCTCGTACAACCATCTTCCTTGTTGAAGTGATAGAGAGAAAAATCACTTGGGAAGAGTCGGTGTGATACTTTACATTACTTGATGAGCTTGTATCCTCAAAAGTAAGTGAACAGAGTATGTATCCGTTGACTAGTGATGTGCAAAAAGTGTACTATGAGGTGTGTGGGTCACATTGCATTTGTGTAGCATTTATGTGATTCTATTTTACACGTTGATCATGATATTATTGCATGTGATGTTAGAGCAGGTTTATTATGTGTTATTATTACATATGGATGTTAAAGCATGTTGATTATGAATATTGAGAAATAAATTCATATTTTTATAAAATGCTCAACTGAAAGGAAAATTATGAAAATTTGATTACATGCAGTAATTATTAAAGTATAATGAAATGTAAATTCTTATACTTACGATTATGTACTTTTATGCCCTTAGGGGTTAAGTATATTGGTGTAGTGACCTCTGTGGATAGTTGAGGTTAGTGATGGACTATAGAGTCGATTTTGAGTTGAGGCCTTCAAATGAGGCGGTTGATGATTTTGTGATTGTGGTAGGTTGTGTGACCTCTTTAGAAAGATTCTTTCAAAACAAATAAAATTTTTTAGATGACACAGAAAATTAGTTTTTGAAGATTCTTTCTTCATATTGAAGATCGACAGGAGTAGGTTTGGGATACAATTTTTTTGTAATATTGGTTGGGTTAATTGGTCGATGTGTAATTCTATTGATCTTAAAGGCATTTTCTAACTTGCGTATATCCTTATCTGTGTCTTCTTCGGATGAGGTTACAAAGTTATCAGTATTGTTATGAGAATCAAAATTGACAACTGTGAGGAATTTTTCGTCCTTGATCATTTGTGATTCTAAGGCTTTTAATAATTTATCAATTTGGGCAGATGAGTCACTTGTGCTTGGTTTGTTAGGTAATCCTTGACGTTTTGTAAGAAGCTTGATTAGTGGGGAATCTATAGTTTTCGTCACAGGGGTGGAGGCGTCAAGTTTTGATTCTATTTTGTCCAATTGAGAACCTAGCGTACTTAAATACTGATTATTGAAATTGTTTTGTTCAATAATTTTTTTAGTATTAGGATAAATTGTAGAGGTGACAACTTTAAAAGGGGAGACTGGGATTTATGTTCCAAGGTGGTTAACAATTAGGTTTTCAAAAGGAGGGTGACTAGAAGAAACAGTTGTTTTATCATGTTTTGTCCATTTATGTTTTGTAAGAACATTAATTTGTTTGTAGTAATTCTCAAGATAATAAAATAAACTAATTTCCAACTAGTTTGTTCTCATGAATTTTTGCCATTTTTTTGTAATTTTTGTTCTCTCCTCATGTGTAACTTGTTCTATATAATTGACTTTTTGCTTTATTTTTCTTTGGACTTGGCTTCAAATTCTAACTTTAGAAGGTCATAGGAAAATGATTTACTTAAAACATATAGTTATGTATTAACAGTGTCGGTCTCAAAATCAGTTTGTGTAGGGGAGTGGTTAGAGATTGAATCTTCAGTCTCTATGTTTGGGACATAACATGGAGTAAATACTTGTTCATCCTTTTGAATTCCTTTTAATATATGATCTCGTCTGGATCGGTGGACTAGAGATTCTAGAAATTCTCTATCATGGTTAGTAATATTTTCTCTAATTGGTAGGGGGGTGAATATTTTGGAGTTTGAACTAACAGAAGAGCAACTGTGTCTTGATTGATCAAATGTTAACTTAATAGTTCCATATAGGAATTGTTGTACTTGTTCAAGATTTCAAACATCATTCTCGATTTTAGTTGGGTGATTTTCATTTTCAAGTAACCATTCATTTGGGAGGGAAACATCTTTCCAGGCAATTGTTTCTTGTATGCGAATATTTGCATTAGAAGTACTACTTTGAATTAATACAGTTTGATCTTTAGGACTTTTGACAAGAGCATGAACATTTAAATTGGCTTTCATAGTCTTGTAATAAATTTTGTAAATTAAGCTTAGGGGTTGGGCACCTGCAAACATGGCATAACCTGAAGTTGTGATGTTTAATGTTAAAGCTTTTAGTATGTGAGGGTCACTTAGGCTTAACTTGAAATTAGGAAAGCAATAAAATTATACCGAACCATTACATAAACTGGTTTCAATGACACTAATTAAGCTTTGATTATAGTCGAGGAACCTAGCATCTCTTAGACATAAAAGAATCCATGCATTTTGTCCAAAAATAATTAATGGATCAACTGTAACTTGTACAAGACCAATATGGATAAAATTATATCCTCTTTCGCAATGTTGTTTTATAGGTTTTGGAGAAAATAATTGGCATTTTTTGTATTCTTTGTTTATAGCATATACTTGTTCAACAGTTTTGACTATGTATTATGTAAAAAAAGTTGACTTAATGAAACTGGTTTTGTAAATTTGATTTGTGGGTACCCTAGGGATATTCCAATCATTGTGACTTTCAAGATCAGTGTACGTGTGTTCTTCTTCATTAATTATATCATTAATATCTGGAATGGAAGGTAGGTTTGTTCGACTAGGTCAAGAGGAGGAAGATCTAAATAAACGACTCATGATTAATCCATTTTCCTATTATCTGAGAATTATAATAGTGCTTATCCCATTTTCAATGTTTGTTGCATTTCATAACACATACCTTATCCCAACAACATCATCGCTCATGCCCTAAAACGCCTAAAAGCTGACTAAGGGACTTAATGTTTGGTTTTACGGTTTAAGGGGAGGTGGCACCAACAAGCAGAGAAAGAGAAGAAGAAGAACAATATAAAGGAACAGATAAATGACTATAGATTAATAGATCTGACCAAATTATTAGATAAATCCATGAAACTTTATGACACTCATACCATATATAATATATATATAAACCATCATTCCATTCCTAGAGAAAATCTATACCTTAAGGATGGAATCACCTCATCATATCACCATATGAATATCTCAGATTACTATCTCCACCAAGGTCAATAATTCACCAACACTCTCACTCTGGATAAGGAACACTAAATGGTCGAATCTCTGAGAGTACCTGAACACAACTCTCATGACAACCACATAAGAGTCAAGGAACCAAAGCAAGGGAAAATAAGTCTCAATGTGTAAAGAGGGATGATTCGCGAAATAACATAACGGCAAAATGACTCGTTGGGATAATGGCCCAAAGATTAAATTATCCGAGATATGGACCAAGCTTTAATTATCTGGGATATGGCCCAGGATTGGTATATTTGGGGAAACAGGCCCAAGAAAAAGATTATTTGAGAAATTGGCTCAAATAATTGATTACTCGGGGAAATAGCTCAAACATGGTTTTATGCCAGAGTTTGCATTATACAGAGGGAGGTATAAGGGGCTGGTGTGTTTTATAGCTCGCATCAGAAACTCATAGCCCTATATGTTGCTCGCGTAGGGAGTACTATTCGGAATCTAGGAGAAATGCTTGGGATGAATAAATAGTGGGTCGCGACCTTATTTACAGCATCCTAAGCAAAAGTACCTTAGAGAGGCCGATAGTATTCAGGGACATGACCAAGGCATGCATGATTGGTCATGACCCAGCAAAGCTATAACGGCATCCTTGGCTAAGGATAAATCAGATCCGCGATGCAACAGGCCAGGATCACAGGGCATGGCGCACATTATGATCCGCTAATTCGTTTCGCAGATAATATTGTGCAAGGTATTTTTGGCGCGCAATAATATCAGCGCATCAAGTTCGCGAATCCGTTTCGTGTGGACAAGGGCATGAAATAATACTGTGCAAGGTATTTATATCACGGATTAAGTACGCAGGGATCATGTCGCGAGACATGTGCTGACATGGCAATTGAATCCGCGAGGACGAAGGAACCATGTCGCGAGACAAGTGCTGACGTGGCAATACAAACCGCGAGGATTACTGAGCACTCACGTCTATAAATAGAGGTGCGAGGGCTCACTTGAGAGGGAGCTTTTTGGAGACCAAGAGAGAGAAAGTATTTCCCAAATACTTGTATTTGTTATCTTTTCTCCAATTTCTTATCTTTCAAAATCAAATGCAATAAAAGCAATAAGTACGGTTGTTGGCTGATAAACTTGTGCAGAAACTATCTTTGCATCACCTAAATCTTGCGAACCCCTACATTTAAGGCGACTGTGCTGGGGAAAAGATGTCTTCTGCACGAGTAGAGCCTCGTCAGACTCGGATGAGAGGTCGTCCACCAACCCGGCGAACCGAGCAAGTTGAAGAGGAAACAGTGGCACAAACACAAGGAGGCAAACCGGTCCTGCCGGCACGAAGACAGCGTCGTCGTGCAAATGCTGGTGAGGATCAGGCAGAAACCCCTCCGATGGTAGAGCCAGTACAGAATTCAACAGAATTGCCATAGGTTATACTACAAACTCTTCTTAATATCCAAGAAACGCAAAAGGCCATTCTTAACTTCATGGAGGCCTCGCGCGTTTCAGCACCAAGCACTGAATTGCCAAGGATGGACAATTAGACTTTGCCAGAGGATTCAACACAAGAACGTTTTCGCGAATTAGTAAGAATTGAGCCCCTGGAAAAAGAGTCATACATCACAAAGGAACAGTTGCGAGCTATCCTGAATGAAAAATCTGAAACAGAGGAAGTTGAAATTGCCCTGCCATACCATCCTAGCATCATGGCCTTGCCTTACCCAGAAAACTATGGGGCACCAAGCTTCCACCAATTTGATGGCAAAAAGGGAAACGCGAAAGAACACATTGCCAGGTTCGCAGATGCTCTGGGACCTTACAGAAACAATGAATACTTAAAACTTAGAGAGTTCTCCAAATCTTTAACTGGAACGACATATACTTGGTATACTGGTCTCGCTCTAGCATCAATGACCAGTTGGACGAACATGGTGCTCAAATTCTATACCAAATTCTTTCAAGCTAATGAGGAGATCTCGATGATCTCACTTACAAGGCAAAGACAACGCTTTGGGGAAGAGGCGGCAGCTTATGTCAAAAGATTTCGCGAGGCTCCTTTGCAATGTCATGAACCAATTTCTGAATTACAATTGATCAAAATTTGTATAGAAGGAATGCTGCGGGAATACATAGTGCATTTGGTCAATCATGAGTTCAAGACTTTTTTTGCACTTGCTGATAACGCCCGAAGATTGGGAGAAGTTTTGGTTCCCCCGACACGACCAAACATCAGTACTAGGCGGATACCAATGGTAGCAACTACGCAGAATGAAAGGCCCAGGGAAGAGCGCGCTGGGAGAACTAAACCACCGCCTTTACCTTTCAGCGAAAAAGAGGTAATTGCTTTGCTGAATCAATGGATTGCAGATCATGTCATATCGCTACCACCAGTATAAAGGGTGCCTTCTAGAGAAGAAAGGATGAAGACCAACTACTGTCCTTATCACCGGACTCTTCGGTATTCGTTGATGGGATGTAGGGCGTTTCGCGGTTTGGTGCATCGGAAAATAGCATCGGGAGAGTTAGAAGTGGCGAAGAATATAATTCATGAGCCCTTCCCTACACATGTAGCTGTAGTGACTGCCCGCGATAATACTGAGGATACCGTCAAGTATGAGTGCCCGCCAGCTTGTGAAGCAAAGGAAAATGATAAGATAGACGTTTTCTTTAATGAGCTCCCGATACAGGAACAAGTGAAGGAATTCTTGAAAGAACAAACAGTAGCTGTTCTTAATCATACCATTGTGATTCCTCAGCATGAGAGGAACTTCAGTAAGATTACATTTTCTGAAGCAGATAAGCAAGTGCCATTTGCCCACAACCGACCTCTGTATGTACCAGCTATGGTGAACGGGTCGGGAGATGAAACGAGCTTTCTTGGACGGAGGAGCATCAGTTAATTTAATCCCGTTGTTAGCCACTTTACGAATGATAAAATTTCCTGAAAGCAAAATCGTAAACCATACCATAGAAGTTACTGGTTTCAATGGAGACCAGCAGGCCACAATGGGATTCGCGACATTAGATCTCAAAAATCGGGAAAATAAGGGGGCCTACTAAGTTTCATGTCATTCAAGGGGAGCCCTCATATCAATTGTTGCTGGGAAGACCATGGATCCATGCACATGGCGTAGTACCGTCATCCTATCATCAAGTAATCAAGGCCAGTTGGGGAGAAGGGATTCTGACTGTAAAAGCATCCAGGAATCCATTTTGCGCATCTGAAGCACATTTTGTAGACGTAGTCTATTTTTCGGAATACAATGAAGAGGATGGACCCGGTGTTTTTGCTACACCGTTACCAAAATGGAAAGGATCGATTGAGGGAAATTCAACTAAGCGGAGGCTCGAGGAGGTGAGTTGGTTGCGGGTCAAAATGCCTGATGGACGAGTAGTGTATAAGTTATGACGGGGTTGGGGGTCAGAAGCCTGCACAGTTGGCACTGACCCCGGGAAAGAAGATATGGAACAAGGAAAACTGAACACAGACCCTGGGCTAATAAAAGCGAATCCCCGACCAGAGCACGGGTTGTCTGAAGTGGACATAGGCGATGGTACAGATCCACGACCTACCTTCATAAGCAATACATTGCCAGACGAAACCAAAAACGCTTTGATAGAATTGCTCAAAGAGTTTCGAGATGTCTTTGCTTGGGATTATAATCAAATGCCGGGACTCAATGTTGAATTGGTAAGCCGCCATCTTCGTGTGAATGCCGCATCAGAACCAAAGAAGCAAAAGCAACGAGTATTTCATCCCGATTTAGAGATACAAATTAAGGCAGAAGTAGAGAAACTACTAAAAGCAGGGTTCATCAAGCCAACCCAGCATCCGACATGGCTCGCGAACATTGTGCCTGTAAAGAAGAAGACTGGGCAGATACACATATGTGTAGATTATTGCGATCTCAATAAGGCTTGCCCAAAAGATGATTTCCCTCTTCCTAACATTGACACCATGGTGGATGCAACCTCAGGACACGAGATTTACTAATTAATGGATGGTTTCAGTGGGTACAATTAGATTAAGATGGTACCGGAAGATGCTGAGAAAACTGCTTTTCGCACCCCAATGGGGAATTTTCACTATACGGTCATGCCATTCGGGCTTAAAAATGCCGGGGCCACCTATCAACGCGCCATGACAGCCATATTTCATGACCTAATGCATAAAACTGTTGAGGACTATGTCGACGATTTGGTGGTAAAATCTAGAGCCGTACAAGATCATGTGAGTGATTTGCGAAAGGTACTGCAACGATGTCGCGAGTATAATTTGAAAATGAATCCCCTCAAATGTGCCTTTGGAGTACCAAAAGGAAAGTTCTTGGGGTGTGTTGTACATCGGCAGGGGATCGATATGGACCCAACTAAGGCTAAAGCAGTATTGGAAATGACTCCGCCCACGACCCGAAAAATGTTGAAAACCTTTTTGGGAAAGATATCTTACCTAAGAAGGTTCATCCCAGCACTAGCAGAGGTAACTCACCCATTAATGCCGTTGTTGAAAGAAAAATCTGTATATAGTTGGGGAGAAGAACAACAAGAGGCTTTTGAGCAAATCAAGAGGATCTTGGCATCACCAAAAACGATGATAGCACCAGAAGCAGGGAAGCCATTGATCATGTACCTTACTTCCACAAAACAATCTATAGGAGCTCTCTTGGCCCAGGATCGTTAAGGGGAAGAAAGGCCTGTTTACAATATCACTCGAGTATTGAAGGGGCCATAGTCGCAATACACCTCATTGGAAAAGCATTGTCTCGCCTTAGTATTCGCGGCTCAAAAATTCAGACATTATTTACTGGCACATCCGTTGGAGCTAGTAACAAAAAGTGACCCCATACGGTATCTACTCATAAAGCCTATACTCGGTGGATGAACTGCCCGATGGTTGCTAGCACTGTCTGAATACGAGATCACATGCTCCAGACCGAAAGTAGTAAAGAGTCGGGCCTTGTCAGATTTGCTAGCCTTATTTCCTGAGGAAGCTGAACCCAAAGCAGAAGAAGTGGGAATAGCAAGTGTGACACAAGGCACGGAATATACCTTGGAATTTGATGGATCATCCACAGAAAAAGGAGGGGGGGCTGGTTTTGTATTAAGAAATGAGGAAACAAAGGAGGAATTAGTTATGTCTTACAAACTGAACTTTCCTTGTACCAACAACATTGCGGAATATGAGGGGTTGGCGCTGGGATTAATGATGGCCCAGAAGATGAAGGTAAAAATACTTCATGTAAAGGGGGATTCCAAATTAGTCATTAAGCAAGTAAAAGGGGAGTATTCTGTCAAAGAACCACATCTTGTGTCCTATAGAACTCTCGTCCGTCAAATAATAGAAAGCTTTGAGAAAGTAGATTTCCAGCACGAGATGAGAGAGGGCAATCGACGATCCGATGCATTGGCAACATTGGGTTCGCGACTACAGTTCCAAGGGTTAGAATCTCTTGTGCAGATAATATGAAGATCCAACTTTGTGGTCAATAGCGGGGGAAAACCAAAAGTGTATGAAGAGGATGATTGGAGAACACAGATAACACAAGCTCTATTGAAAAATGATAACAATGCCTTAAGACGAGATTACAAGGTCATAAAAGGCATGTTATATTACAGAGCGGCCGGAGGAACTCTAGCCAGATGTGTGTCAAAAAGCGAAATAGGAGAAATATTGCAGAGAACCCATAAGAAGATATGTGGTCATTCGGATGTTAGTCTCTATCGAGTTGCACAGCGGGAAGGTTTCTTTTGGCCAAGTATGAAGGATGATGCAATAAAATTACAAAGCAGCTGTTAGAGTTGCAATGCATATCCCTCTGCGAACGAAGGTAATGTGGCAGACATGATAGACTGGCGAGACAAATATCTGCAGTATCTTAAAGAAGGGATTTTACCTGAAAAGTATCATCCGCGGTTCAGAAAATTAGCCTCCCGATTTGTCCTACAAGAGGAAAAGTTGTTCCGCAAAAGTTTTGAAGGAAAGCTGATGAGATGTGTAAGTGAAGAGGA
The DNA here is from genome assembly GCA_963922005.1 of Cornus suecica. Classification (NCBI taxonomy): domain Eukaryota; kingdom Viridiplantae; phylum Streptophyta; class Magnoliopsida; order Cornales; family Cornaceae; genus Cornus; species Cornus suecica. The sequence goes on from OY998244.1 coordinate 25,890,238, forward strand.
GACAAGGGAAGTATTAAAACAAGTTCATGTCTTTGGTCATCCAGGTCCTAGAAAAATGTTTCAACAACTCCTATCATCTGGGTATTACTCACCGACAATGGAAAGGGACTGCAGCGATTTTGTCAAAAAATGTCATGTATGTCCGGTACACGAGGATCTTATTCATGCTTCGGGAACTAAATTACACAGCTTGGCAACCCCCTGGCCTTTCCACACCTGGGCACTGGATATAATTGGACCAATCACGCCGCAGGCTCAGGGACATGCATGGGTTTTAGTGGCAACATAATTATTCACAAAATGGGTAGAAGCTATCCCGCTGCGACGGACAACAACAGATAATGTGGTTCGATTCATAAAAGAAAACATCATCTGTCGATTTGGGATTCCAAAGTTGATATTGTCAGACAACGGGACTCCTTTCGTCAACAGTAAGGTCGCGGATTTGTTGGGGAAATATTGCATAATACATCACAAGTCCACGCCTTACTATCCGAAACGAAATGGACAGGCTGAAGCTTCTAATAAAGCGTTAATTCAAATATTGTACAGACTGGTACATGATAATCAGAAGAAGTGGGCAGAAAAGCTTCCAATAGCACTATGGGCGTATCGAACCGCATACCGAAGTGCAACAAACATGACCCCTTATGCACTGGTATATGGAGCAAAGGCTGTATTACCTGCGGAACTAGAGTTAGTTGCTAGAAGGTTGGCATGCAAAAGCAGTTTGGAAGACAGACTATTGGAGATAGAAGGATTGGATGAAACAAGGGCTGAGGCTTTTACGAATCAGAAAGAATACAATAAGAGACAAGCAAAAAGTTACAATAAGAGGGTACGGTACAGATGGTTTAAATAGGGGGATAGAGTGTTGAAAGTAGTACCAGCAATCATGAGAGAACAAAGGGTAAGAAAATTTGAAGCCAAGTGGGAAGGCCCGTATGTGATTTTAAGTGAGGGAAGTAGTGGGTACTACAGAATGGAGCATGAAATCACCCGCGAGAGTGCTGGACCTCTTAACGTAAAATGGATCAAGTTGTACCAATCTTAAATACAAGAGGCGAATGATAAAATATCAGCACAATGTGTATAAAATTGCATATATAAATGTGTAAAGAGTACATTTTGAATAATCATTAGTACAAAATCGCTACTAGTACAAATTGCGGCTAACAGGAGAAGATATGTGGAAGTTTTCATGTTCCTCTTGTAACTCGTGGGAACGCACAAAATGTTCCGCGGAATCCTTAAGCCTAAGGGCATCTTGCTCTGCAACTGCTAATAAAGCACGAGCTTCTTCCACTCTTGACATACTGGTTTGGTATTCAGTAAGAGCTTTGACCACAGCACAGTGTTTTGCATATAGGCGCTCAATCTTTTCGAGATGGACCTCCCACCAAGTAACATTCATTTTCATATTTTTCCAATCCTTAATACGGGCGCAACAAAGTGGCAAAGTAGTAGAGTTAAGGTCGCGAACATAAGTAGTTATCAAGGAAGCAAAAGTATCCGCGATAATATGAAGAAAGGTAGGTTGGAGGAGGGGATCATAGAGGTCCATGGTATCAAATGTCTCTGGATGGCTGCTATAGCCACGATCTAAAATGGCCATATCGCTTGAATAGCATAAAAAGTTACGCCAGTAAACTTGATTCGGTTGAGGGTTTTGAGCAAAAGGGGCGGGAATAATTTGAGGAGGGGGTTGATGAGTTTGAACTGGTCGCGAGGATGAGGTGGTAGGAATGGATGTATTGGATGGTATATGTGGCGCGGATGTGGTAGCAGGAATGGATAGAGATGTTTGTAAGGGTTGATGAGACTGCATTTGTGGCGCGGATGAATGGTTTCGCAAAGAAGGCTGGGGAGGATGAATGGGAAGGAAAAAGGAATCAGAACTAGGGAATGTTAGGTTTTGTAAAGTATTTGGGGGTGAGGGGAATTCATTGAGTAGTGTCTCTGGATCCTCAAATGCACAATCAGGGAATATGGATCCAGGACTCTTGTTTGACTTATCTTTCTGATAAAAGACAAAATTATCAACAAGACTATTAAACAGAAAATTGTATTCGCGATAAAAAAAAAAAAGAAGAGAGAGAGCATCTCCGAATGGTTTTTACCATCATTCACGGTTTGGATATAAGTCGCTCCAAGAGCAGATTCAGCAACAGTTTCCATATCTGCCTCAGGACCCCCGAAAAGTGATCTTTGGATTTGGGATCCATCCTGCAAAGTAGCAGCAAGTTCAGCAGCAGTATCACAGATGATAGGTTCCATATGTCGGGCATCTGTATCAGAACTAGAAGCTTTTGGCTCAATCGTTGCTGCAACCTCTACTTCTGAGGCGGGTATGGCAACATTTGCATCAGGTATCTCCGGAATATGCGCAGTTTCATTTTGATCCGCGGTATGATCAGGTTTCGGGACCGCGGATTGATCATGAGGGGATGAATTCGCATTTGAGGGATGAGCATCCTTACGGATAATGGAAGAAATGGGAAGATCATCCCCATCATCTGAATAAACAAGCAGAATCTTTCTCGCAACTTTAGATATAGGCGGTGCCTTCTCTTTTCCTTGATCCGGAAAGTCTGAGAGTATGTCGGCCACCTTACGGTCAGAATCATCAACTTCCTGATTTGCATCCGTTCCAGGCCTGCGAGCTGTGCAAGGATAAATAAAACATTGAGTATAAAGGAAGCACAAGTGTAGGGAAGATAAAGGAAGATTTAAACAAGTCAGACAGTATATGAAAGTAAAGGATCAGAAGCATGAATGTCCTCCACGACTCTTGCAACTGTATCCAATAAGGAGTTTGTTTTTTGAGGGAGTTCTTTAATCCGCGAGGATGATTCAGCCTGATCTTGAGTAAAATCTGCGATTTCGACCTCGGCTTGATCTACCTCATCATCTTCGGAGGTATCATTAGCTGCAGCTTCGCTGAGATAAGGGAATATAATCTAAAGAATCACTCGAGGAGTTAGTTGCTAATGGAGGATCTATTGGTGGAGGAGGTCGCGAAGGTGAGGTTATAGTCGGTCTCGCGGATCTCTGAAAAAAATAAAATAAATAAACAAACTGGTTAAAAGGCAGTTGCTAACAGTGATTAAAAATATGAATCAAAGTTATAAACTTCATTACCAAGCATTTAGAAATAGGTTCCTCGCGAACCGGAATGGGAGATGGAACTTCGACACGCTCGGAACGTTTTCGTTTAGGCGCGGGAGGAACTTTGGATTTACCTTTTCTCTCTTTCAAATTTTTCTGTTTCTTAGTAACCAAATTTGAAGTGCTTGTACCTGCATGATCATCAAAAACTGGAAGAGAAAGCTTGCTGTAAAATCCGTGGGAGCCATGGGGCTTGTGTAATTTCAAAGATGAATCTCCCACGAAAACTTTTACAGGCGCAACTGGTCTAGGAGGACCCATCATAAAAGTTTGAAAGTCCGTTGTCACTTGAAACCAAAAGTCAACATAGGCCGCGGTTCGGCCACCTGCTCGGGATCTCGCGGGAATAAAAATGGCAACAGAGAAGTCTTGATATTTTTTCTCATATTCCTCACGGTACCTCACTAGGGCTGAATCATAGTTGTCAGGAGAATCGCTTGAGGGAGGGGCAACATAAACTGGAACTGCCTTATCAAAGCCCAGTTGACGAGCCACTCGCGAAGGATTGTAAGGTGTAGACCGCGAGAAGGAGTCATCAAATATTGGCAAGCAACACTCGGACGAAAAAGAAGCAAAAATGAGTTCTTCATGATGTTTATAACTATAAGTGGTTTGATCCTCTAAAGGGTAAAAAGAAGGAAAATAGATCCCATCTAAAGGCACTTTGTAAGGTCTCCAGGAGAAATTATGACTGAAGTCGATAAAATCATCAAGTCGCTTGGTGGAAAGAAGGCCAGAACAACGAGCAGCTCGCGATATGGGACTAAGGGTATCAGTGTTTGAAGATGAAAATCTACGGGGTTTGGGGGCATATTTTGGGATTCTTTCAAAGATAAAGATCATAAGGAAAAGGCAGGGGACGTGGGTGCTTATTTCATATCTACCGACTGACCTTAGAAAATTGTTGGATAAAGTGTCCAACTGGGAATAAAGGGTACCCAAGAAGAGGGGGGCTAAGGGAAGCCTGATGCCCCGCGAGGCTATAGAAGCCATCAAAAATACCAATTTATTGGGTCCATCTTCAGGACGTCCCTGGAAAATATTGTTGTCCAACCAATAAGCTAAAAATCCCGCTAGCTCAAAGTCACAATTGAATTCTGGACCAGCCACCGATTCGCGGTCTTTACCGCGGAGAAGAGGCAGCTTTGGTTCATATTCCCTGAAGAAGTGATGGCACCAACTTGAGTATTTTAACTTCGCACTTTTTATAAAAGGTGCCTCATCAAGTATGGCACCATCTTTAAAGTGGCTACCTCTCTTCTCGGCATAAGCAGCGCAAGACTGGAGGTGAGAGTGAATCACCTGGTCTGCCTCATTGAAAGCTGAAGCATCTACGAACCGCGAGTCAAAAACCAGGAGTCGGAACAGCACGTACACGTCTTCCAGGGTTGGGGTAAACTCCCCCCAAGAGGTTACAAAAGTGTGCGAGAAAGAGCTCCATCGCGACACCAAAAGATTAAGAGCATCCGCGTCTCGACGAATAGACAGGTCCGAAAATAATTCTATGGAGTCCAATAAACCTGCCCGTCTGAGGGTATCGCGATGCCTATCCTGGCTGAGTATGTGGCTGGACCACATTCTCCAATGGGTAATGGGAGACACATGTCCTTCATATTCTATAAAAGAATATGGGACGTCACCTCTTTTAATGAGTAAGCGAAGAAGTGAGGTGGGTGGGATATTGGCTAGGGGGTCTTCACCATCAGAGTGAATAAGCATGGTATAATCCACAATATCCCCCGCGGGAGGAAGGTTCTCAATAGAACTCCATAAATGATCATGGGAAACTTCGAAAAATGGAGCCTTTCTCCATTCTGGTTGCTGGGGAATAGAGGGAACACTCCCAGATGGAGGGACTAAGAGTTTGGAGGTTGAGGACTTGGCCATTGAAAATAAGGGAGTAAAGGGTTTAAGGATTTGAACCGCGCAGGAAATGAGGGTTTGAAAATAAAATGATAAAGATAAGAACAACACAAAGGAGGTTAGAAAGCAGTAAAATCAGGAAAATAGAGGCAAGATGAAAAAGTGAAATGAAATGGACATGAGAGACTTATATAGGGAAGGGGCACGGAAACCTAGGGGGTGCCATTAATGACCGCAAACCGATGCCAAGGTTGCCGCAAATTCAAAAGTTGCGGATCAAAGGATAAAAAGAGTTTGTGAAAAATACGAAAGACATGGGGAAAAACAAAATAAGCACATGCACAAAAGTCTTGGAAAAACAGAAAAAACCAAGAAGGAATGTTCGCGGATCAATAGACACGAAAAATGGAAAATAAATTTCAAAGGCCAAAATGGCACGGGGAAAAGAGGCTTTGAAGCAAAGATTTGATTCGCAAAGCAACAGGGTTATTGCACTTTAATACTTGGCCAAGTATCAAAAGTTCAATGAGGAAAAATGTAAAGAGGGATGATTCACGAAATAGCATAACGGAAAAATGACTCGTTGGGATAATGGCCCAAAGATTAAATTATCTAGGATATGGCCCAAGCTTTAATTATGTGGGATATAGCCCAGGATTGGTATATTTGGAAAAACCGGCGCAAGAAACATATTATTTGGGAAATTGGCCCAAATAATTGATTACTCGGGGAAATAGCTCAAATATGGTTTTACGCCAGAGCTTGCATTATATAGAGGGAGGTATGAGGGGCTGGTGTGTTTTATAGCTCGCATCAGAAACTCATAGCCCTATATGCTGCTCGTGTAGGGAGTACTATTCGGAATCTAGGAGAAATGCTTGGGATGAGTAAATAGTGGGTCGCGACCTTATTTACAGCATCCTAAGCAAAAGTACCTTAGAAAGGCCGATAGTATTCAGGGACATGACCAAGGCATGCATGATTGGTCATGACCCAGCAAAGCTATAACGGCATCCTTGGCTAAGGATAAATCAGATCCGCGATGCAACAGGCGCGAATCACAGGGCATGGCACACATTATGATCCGTGAATTCGTTTCGCGGATAATATTGTGCAAGGTATTTTTGGCGCGCAGTAATATCCGCGCATCAAGTCCGCGAATCCGTTTAGTGTGGACAAGGGCGTGAAATAATACTGTGCAAGGTATTTATATCATGGATTAAGTACGCAGGGACCATGTCACGAGACAGGTGCTCACGTGGCAATTGAATCCGCGAGGACGAAGGAACCATGTCGCGAGACAGGTGCTAACGTGGCAATACAAACCGCGAGGATTACTGAGCACTCACGTCTATAAATAGAGGTGCGAGGGCTCACTTGAGATGGAGCTTTTTGGAGACCAAGAGAGAGAAAGTCCTGGAGAGAGAAAGTATTTCTCAAATACTTGTATTTGCTATCTTTTCTCCAATTTCTTCTCTTTCGAAATCAAAAGCAATAAAAGCAATAAGTACGGTTGTTGGCTGATGAACTTGTGCAGAAACTATCTTTGCATCGCCTAAATCTTGCGAACCCCTACGCAATGTTAAACCGACGGATAACTGAGAGAACAACGTCAAGGTTAAGAACTCCACAACTGCTTGTGGAGAACACCCGGGCAAAAGAAACCAATTCATTCGGCATCCATGCCCCTAACATGTGTAACAACTCTAATCACCTAGGTGGTGACATCAACAACCAAGAAGAAGTGAAAGGCAACACTATATATGTGCACTAAACAACACCAAACCTCATACCCGAGACTTAGAAATGATCTGAAGCAAAGGTGAAACAAGAAACCACCTTTTAAAACACTACAGGTCGAGAATTTTGAGAAAGAAGTCTCGTAACCTCAGAATCTCTAGAATTTCTATAGAATAGGTTTTCTTTAAAAATCCACACAATGAAAATGACCGTCTTGCCCCCGGTCTCCGTCGTTCACCTGTCCTGGCTAAGGGGGTAGGCGAAAACGGGTTTTTCCTTTTAAATACAGAGAGTTTATTTTCAAAACTTGAAAAACTCCATTTCTGATAGACAGCCAGATAAGAGTGACTACAACTCCAAGGATTCCTATAATGTCCAAGAGGACAATGATGATTTGTTAGATTTGACCTGGGTGTCATGTACCTAGTGTACGTTGTGAGAGTAGTGTAGACTACCAGTGTTGGTACTTGGATTATGAGTCTTAGTCGTACCTTATAGACTCATGTTGTGTAGTTATATATATGTATATATATATCCCCGATATATACTTATTTACGGTAGTATATGAGGGCATGCCTTGTATTTTCATGGTCGGAATTTGTTGTGACTATATATCTTACTGGATGGTTTAGCATTACCTAAACAGTTAGAGGAAGTGGTAGTTAGGATATCGTTTTTCCCACTGACCTTATTTGCTCCCAGGGGTATTTCATTGCCCCCTAGTATTCCCACGCCAGGTTGCAGGAAATGTTACGGCTACGGGCGGCATACAGTGCAATGACAACTTTCTTTTGTTTTCCTTGTTACAGGTTTTAGAGTTGCGTTGGGTGATGCGGTTATGGTTGCAACATGACTGGTTTGGGGACGATAGTTATCTTCTGTCAGTTTCTTTACAAATGTTTTGTGGGATTGTCATATATTTCTTTTGGGAGCAAGTCTGTTGGCATATCCCTATTGATGTATCTTTTATTACCTGTATTTATTATTTCAGGATGTCATTGTATCTATTCGGCATTGCCATGTGCATTTCTGTATTCTTATTCGAGCATTTATGGCTCCGTTGATTATAGAGGGTTGTTTAGGGGTTGATGGTTTCTTTCCACTACCTCGGCCCTAGTGGGATTGATGAATATTGGGTTGTGAGCCATTGTTGTTATCAAATTGTTATTGGCATGATATTCTGTGGAGTTGTGTTTCCGAGATGTTCCATTTACAAACGGAATTCTACCAGATTTTTGTTAGATTCCGCTATTGTGTTCTATCATTCTAATGGGTATGGAATGTAGCATTTTTTATCATTATTCCATATGTTTTAAAGGTTAATGATATCTTAGTAACTCACTCATAATAATGATCACACTCCGATGTCCTTGGATGTCCCGGTTCGGGAGTCTTCCGATTTTAGGGGCGTCACAGTTTGGTATCAGAGCATTTTGTTGAGTTTCTATCACTAAGTTAGACATGGAATATATTATTTTCTTTGTTATTTCATGTATTTCCTTGTTCTTTCTAACTCTAGTGGTCACTTGACTGACGTTACCCCTTGGAAATTTGTTGATTCTCCGGGTTAGAGTTTCGGAAATTTTAGGGGCGTGACAAAGAGATCCGGAGATGAAGGCCAAGGAGAGCGTTTCTACAACAACAATGCAGACTCCCTCAGCCAGGATCAACTAATTAGGTATCTAGGGTTTTCTCGCAAAACCCTACCCATGTAATGTAGTTCTGATTTTATTTTCAATTGTAGAGAGCGGAAGCTATGACTATGATGTGTTGATTGTGTTAGATGAAAGACCGTTTTTATTCATGATACACGTTTATATATTTGAATTGATTCTTGTCTTAGACTTTTTCAATATATTTATCTTACACAATCACAATTATTCACTATGGGTTGGAACTTGGGTGCTTAATCTGTGATTTTTTACAAAATGGTGGTCATAAAACTCGAAACCCTAGGTTGACACAGGCCATGCCCTGACAAACTGATATGGACATGCCTTAGTTTATTTTCATGCTTTAATTTACTACTTTAATTTACTGATTTAATTTACTTTTCTATTAGTAGTCGGCATGCACTAATCAGTTTAGTCTTGAGATGGGTTGTAGCGGTTCGGTTGAGAATAATCCTTTTTGGGGTCAAACTGCTGGCACAGTACAACCTGATTCACAGTCAATGGATCACCCTCATGCAATTGAAATTAGAATTTGAACTATGTTATGCAGTTAGTGGTGGAGTGAGGAAACCCTAGTTTTCTCTCCCTCTGAATCACAAACCAATTTACTTTGCTGTTTAGATTAATTTAAGAAATATTGGATAATTTACAAAAATCAACACTTTTTGGAAAACTATAATTCAGTGTTTTTAGATTATTAAAGCGAATAATCCTCGTCTCTGTGGGATCGATATTCCCCTACTCAAGCAAAACTATACACAATTGATCTTTGCGCTTGCAGAAGGGTAAAGCCTAAAGTGACGTTAAGGTGCTGTTTTTAACCACGTATTTTGCACACACCTGACGCCCACCAGTAGAGAGTAGCAAAGTTATTCACTTTAGGGGGGACCATTCATGACACGAAACTCGATATAATTATTATTCGGTAGTGACTGAGAGTATTTACATCCATGTTATCTTGTGCATTTTGTATCATGACTTAATTAACTTGTGTGTGAACTCATAAGTGCGTGATAATAGAGAACTAAGATGTTTGTAGGTACCATCACTAGAAAATTTCATGAGACTTCACTCGTCAACTAGGGGTTTAAATGGCTTCTTACAGGTGCTAAGTGTAATTGTCGACCCTCACGAACGCATGGGAGTAGATTAGGTTGGTTATGTTAGATTAGTTAGGGAAAAAAATTATCATAATAAGTTCTTTGAGTTTATTGCTAAGTGACTAGCAATATGTAAGTTTGGGGGTGTGATAGGTGTCAAATGTTAGACATTTTGACCCCTTAACTCACTATTGTTAAGTCATTTCATGTCATTATCTGGTAGTTTTATGCCGTTTGTATGTTTGAGCATGTTTCAGGGATTTAACGAAGAAATGGAGCTAACTTTGGTGAATTAACTGTGGTGTGAGCTCTTTCTATGAAAAAAATAGAGTTAAGGATGTAGTTCGATACAAAAATGACTACCGGAGGGCAAAAATGACATTTCCAAAAGCGGTCATCAATAGAGAAAAGTATCGTGGGTGCAAGATGGGTGTTTTGGTGTATTTTTAGAGAAAAGTTGTTTTTCAGAAAACATCTACGTTCGTCCCTACGCTTTTAGACTCAAAAAGTGGCTAGAAATTAGAAACCTACGCTTGAGTGCTACAATGGTTTTTTGCCTATTTTACCTCCGACTCGACTCCAAGACGTGACTGTGACTCCAGACATGTGTATACATATATATACTTTCATGTATATCAGAACTAGGGTTTAAAGGGGGTTCAGAGTGAAATGACAAAAAAGGACAACATTATGACTTGGGTTATATATACACGTACATATTTCAAAAGAGGGGGGGGGGGGGGGGGTGTTGTTGCTTCATTAAGTTTTAATATGTTCATTCAGAATTGTTGTTGTGGAGAAGAAGAGTCATACTTAGACCTAGAGAAACGGAGAAGAAGACCATGGAGTGCGTCTCTACTTCCACAATGTAGTCACCATCTTCCATGGCCAACTAAACTGGTATCTAGGGTTTTCTAGCAAAACCCTAGCAAAGTAATGTAGTTCCTATATTTGTTTTCAATTTTAATATAGGGGAAACTATGACTATTCTGTGATGATTCTAGTAGATAAGTGTCCGTCTGGATTTTTATACAGAATTTTATATTTGTTCTAAATTATTGTCTTAGATGGAATAAATATAATTTTTCTATTCAATCATGATTATCCACTATGGGCTTGAACTCGGATGCTTAATACATGATTTTCTACACAATGGTTCTTAACACTCAAAACCTTAGGTTTACACAGGCCATGCCTCGGCTAGATGATATAGCATGCTTTTGAATTTCTTTTAGTAGGAGTAGTTTAAAGTAGATGCATGAACTAGTCATACTCTGTCCGGAGATGGGTTGTAGCGAATCCGATTGACGATATCCTTTTGGGGGTTATATTCGACTATTTGCGGTATGACCTAATTCGCACTAATAAATCACCCTCTTACAATTGTGCAAATTAAGGATTATATTATGCAGTTAGTGGTGGAGTGACAAAAACCCTAGTGTTCTCTATCTTTTGATCACAACTATCATTTTTATTGTTTTCTTAGTTAATTTTAGTTTAATTCTCAAAAATAAAATCCAAATACTTTTTCAAAACATAATTTAATACTTTTGAACTGCTGAAGTGAATAAACAAGTCTCTGTGGGTTCAACATTCCCGTTCTCAAGTCGTTTTTATATTACAATTCATTTGTGCGCTTGCGAATAGGTAAAACCTAGGTCGTCATAAAGTGTGCATTCTTAAAACATATTTTTAACCACACCCGACGGACATCATTTACCACTAGCTCTTGTGCCCGACGGACATCATTTACCACTAGCTCTTCACAAGATACAATTCAAGAACTACCCAATAGAACTCACTTGGAAGATGAAAGCCAAATCAACCTTCCATAAACATGAATAAAATGAGGGCAAAATCAGTACCAACTAAAGAATTCAAGAACATGAAAACTAGGGTTCTTGCAACAAAACCCTAGAATGAATTAGAGGACTTACTAAAGTGTTTCTAGAACACCACCAAGAACTATCCCCAACTAGAAAGAAGAGGAAGAGAGCAAGAGTTTGTGAGATGATTAAAGTCTTGCAAAGTGGCTAACCCTAAAGGGTTATAGAGATTCTCCACACACCATTCTCACCATCCAAGGGTGGAGAATAATATAAGAAAAATGAAGAATGATCAAAGGGTAAACATGAAGTCTTCCTAAATGAAACACCAAGAATAATGTATTATTGCATTTGATTACCAACCAAACAAGGCCCTATAATCAAGGGTCGAGAACAAAGATGGGAGAAGAAGATCAAGGGCTAGAAGTGAGACACCACTCCAAAAGTGTAAAATGACCAATATTTCCCCAACTTAGGGTTATTTACAAGAATGTCATCAAGACTCTTAAATACCCTTTTACCCCTTGTCATCCTCTCTCATTACCAACATGCCACTCATGCCCCAACACTTAGCCAAAATCTCTACACTTTCTACTAAGTGCTCAAAATGTGAAATTACTCATTTATCTTTTGGTCATTTCTTTTCCGAAATCGTTTTCAATAACATTCATTATTCTCAAAAATGAAAATACAACATGCAACTTATAATTTTAATATCACATAAAACATGTAATTTGTAACACCCCACTCCAACACTTGGTATAATATTGTCCGCTTTGGGCCTAGCCCGCACGGTTTTGCTCTTGGGCTCCTCCCAAAAGGCCTCATACCAATTGGAGACAACACTTCACATATAAGCACATCCCCAGACCTCTACCCGAGCGATGTGAGACATCACAATCACCCCCTCTTGGGACCCAGCGTCCTCGCTGGTGTTACCCACGGGTGATGTGCATGCTCCCACACTTAATTCCGGCCGGGCTCTGGCTCTAATACCAATTGTAACGCCCCGCTCCAACACTTGGTATGATATTGTCCGCTCTGCGCCCAGCCCGCACGGTTTTGCTCTTGGACTCCTTCCAAAAGGCCTCATACCAATTGGAGACAACACTGCACATATAAGTACATCCCCAGACCTCTACCCGGGCGATATGGGACATCACAATCACCCCCCCTTGGGACCCAACGTCCTCGCTAGTGACCCACGGGTGATGTGCATGCTCCCACACTTAAATCCGGCCAGGCTCTAGCTCTGATACTAATTGTAACAACCCGCTCCAACTATTAGTATGATATTGTCCGCTCTGGGCCCAGCCCGCACGGTTTTGCTCTTGAGCTCCTCCCAAAAGGCCTCATACTAATTGGAGACACCACTGCACATATAAGCACATCCCCAAACCTCTATCCGGGCGATGTGGGACATCACATAAGTCATGCTAAGCACATGAAACATTAAGCACATAATCAAATAATCACTTAATTATTTAAATAAATGTTTTAATTAACACATAAAATACAGGACGTTACATCACAAATCTCTCTAACAATGTCATGGAAGGACTGAACCAGATGTGGAATAAGGCGAAACTTAATTATAGCAAAAATACCTTACTAATTTTCTAAGAATATTGATTAAGATGTTAAGATTTAATAGAGGAAGCCCTATAGATCGAAATCTAAGTCCCTTTTAGGAGAGGAATGATTCAATTTATAGCAGAAATCTGGAATAGGAATCATTAACTTGGAAAGTTTTAAAATGGTAACTTGCCTTAATGCATATTTTCCATAATTGAAAAGGATTTTGTATTTTTTTAAACTATTTTAGAATTCTCTCCAGCTTAATATAATAAATACACAAACTATATAAAACTACTATAATAAGTTAGTTAAAATCCTAATTGGAAAATAAAATAAAATAATTAATTTACTATCATTTTATTTTCAATTTTTTTTAAAAGTCCATGTCCCACTGAGTACTCGGTGGGGACGCTACCGAGTACTCAACAATTCTTGTACTTCAATTTTTCAAAATTTCTAATTTTCAAAAATTTTCTTGAGTAAGTATCTATATATATAAAATTATACATAATATTATAAATAAAATTAATACGTATAACATAATTATACATATAAAAACTATTATTTTACTACCAATATTTTAAATAAAATACATATATATAATAAAATATACCTAAATACTTATTTAAAATTATTAAAGAGTATATATATATTTATCTAAGTTAGAATTTTTTATTTTTTATTTTTTCCTTAAAAACCCATTTTGAAATACCCGTACCCCCCTCCAAACTTATATCATTATCTCCGCATAATCAAAAAATTAATAAACTTAAAATATTTTACTCAATAAATATCATACTATCCATTTTCATTGATTTTCAAATATGTCTGAGGGATCATCATACAATAAGGTCAAAAGAAAAGAAAAGGAAATACGAAAAAAGTATAAAATAACGATTCATGGCATGGCCTAAGGCAACATATAGAATCCTAAATTTGTTCCAGCATATGATCGACAAACAACTCTCTACTCTGAGATAATGGCAGTGGTGGTCATGGATGAGAAGTCGATATAGAGCTTTTTTCTATTAACGAATCTATTTTCAAAGTAAGCTCGTCCAATTTATTCATTATCCCCTTTTTATTAGCCACAAGTATCGAATATTGTTCACTAGTTATTGGTAATTTCTCTCCTTCCTTCTCTACTTCCTCCTTGCGGAGTTTTGATGTCATGCTATGCTACTAGAGAGCTCAAAATGCTTCGTTTTATACTCATTCTTTCCTAACTTCCCTATCGGCATATTGTTATCTTTCAATAACTTCATGGCTATGGTCGGAAATGAAACCATGTATGATAAACCATCAACTTTGGTAATACTACTCATATGCACTCATGCCTCATAGATGTTTGTCCAAATTACATCCGGAATTCAAATCCAATGGACCTTTGTAAAGGCATATAAAGCTTTTTGAAAAATCCCGTGACGTTTACTAATATGGCCTTATGGGTGTGCTTGGCAACGAATAATTGTATCAATAATCCACATCTTTGGTGCACAATGCTTATTTATCATGCATGAGTTGTGCCTATTTCTGAACCTTCCTTTAGTTATATCTCCCATAATTAGATGAGTGTTTGGAAATGGTTGGGGCAATGCCAGAAATGTATCTCCAAGATGTACGGGGAATTCATGTGGGATACCCCATGCTCTACTAATAGATGACGACGTGATTAGAATTGTCTTCCCTTTAACCTTTGTTTCCATCATTTGATCCGCTTCTTCGCTCGCTTCCACTATATTGAGCCAAAACTCATATAATAGCGATTAGATTATATAGGTCGACATGGGTCGCAACAACAGCTCTATCCCCCTTTCCCTAATACACTCCATCCCCCATGATACTAACTTGTCATTCTCAAAATCCGATAATATGATAATTCTTTCAATATTGAAACCTTTGTCTATGGCTTTCCTGACTATTTCTTTAATTGGCATAGTATTTTTATTTTTATCAAATGATGAATTTGATGAATTAGGGGAGGTTTGTTTCTTGCTCGATGATGTGGTAGTGCATGGTTTCTTCTTTGAAGCCATGACTCTCTTTAAACATTCTATTAAACACCTGGAGTACGGTAGCGAAAGAGATCATGGTCACTTAGCTTATAATGGAGTTTAATACCAACACATCAACCCTCACAAGCTTTAACATGATTGGAACAATCAATTGAGCACAAGGAACCTTATTCTAGAAGATTTCACTTTTCCTTTATGTAAATATTCCAAGAAATGAAGAAAAGATGTAAAGGGGTTCCAAAGATTTGAAGATGGAATTGAGTATGGATTGTTCCTTTGTTATGTTGGTTCAAGGAAGTTATCATGGATAAGGGAAAATTGAAACATGTATCAAATAATACCTCTCATTTGAAAACTTGAGTATGAAGCAACGAGAGCTTTTATGTTGAGAGAAAGAAGTGAAAAATGAACACAAGCAGTTCTGGTAGTTTTTTTCTATCGTTTCTTCAAAATCTTGGATAATCGACTCGTGGTTCCGTCTCTTATATCTTAACAAAAGTTAATAACTGTAAAATTATCTGAAAATATAAGCAAAACATAAAATCATACATACCCATTCAAGAGAACACGAACTCTCTTGTTTGGGGCCTTTTCTAATGTCGTTGACTTGACGTTCATAGTTTATTAATCGTTACCATAAGTGGGTTCTATCAAATCGATAAAATTCATACCTCTCAACTCGGGATTAATTTCTACGAAATTTTTTTGTAGTTGACCACATTCATTATAATGCTTTCTTTTCCTCGAACCCTTGAGTTTGAACACACTTACACTAAATAACTGCCCGTCTGGAAAGTAGTCTATTAGTGGAGTGTTATCTACTATTGATTCAACTACTATTGTTGATAAATGTTTCGCCACTACGTTTTCTGTACCCTTTTTATCGCGTATTTCAATATCAAATTATTGTAACAATAATACCCCTCTAATCAGTCTGGGTTTGGAATATGTTTTTGTTAATAAGTATTTTAACGTTGCGTGGTCAGAGAAAACAACTACCTTGGTTCCTAATAAGTATGATCTAAATTTGTCCAAGGGAAATACTACAGGTAGTAATTCTTTTTTGGTAGTAATGTAGTTAATTTGAGCATCAGTAAGTATTTTACTAGCGTAATATACTACATGTGGTAGCTTATCTTTTCGTTGTCCTAATACCGCTCCTATGGCGTAGTCAGATGCATCACACATTAATTTAAATGCTAGAGACCAATCAAGCGGTTGCATTATTAGGGCAGTTGAGAGTAAATTACGCAACTTCTCAAAAGCTTCCAGACATTCGTTATTGAAATCGAAAGTTGCATCTTTAGCTAAGAAGTTACATGATGGTCGAGATATTTTACTAAATTTTTTTATGAATCATCTATAGAATCCGGCGTGACCTAGGAATGATCAAATCTATTTAACAGATATAGGAGGCGGTAGATTAGAAATTACTTTGACTGTAGATTTATCTACTTCTATCCCACTTTTTGAAATTATATGTCCTAGGACTATACCATCTTATACCATTAAATGACTCTTTTCCCAACTTAATACTAGATTTGTCTTTTTACATCTCTATAATACAAGTGCTATATGTTTTAAACAATCTTCAAAAATAGCTCCGAGCACCGAAAAGTCATCCATGAATACTTCTATGAACTTTTCTACCATGTCTAGAAATATTGACGTCATACATCTTTGAAATGTTGTTGGTGCATTGAATAAGCCAAAAGGCATTCTTCCATACGCAAATGTACCATAAGGACAAGTAAATGTGGTTTTTTCTTGGTATGCTGGATCAATTGCGACTTGATTATAGCCAGATTACCCATCTAGAATACAATAATAACTTTGTCCAGATAATTATTCTAAGATTTAAGCAATGAACGGTAATGGAAAATGATATTTCCTAGTATGTGAGTTTAATTTTCTATAATCTATACACACACGCCACCAAGTTGTGGTTCGTTGTGGGATTAACTCACCTTTTAAGTTTGACACAACTGTGATACCAGATTTCTTTGGTACCACGAGTGTTGGACTAACCCATGAACTATCGGATATGGGATATATAATACCCACATCAAGTAATTTTACTACTTCATTCTTAACCAGCTCCTTCATATTGGGGTTCAACCTACGTTGCATCTCTCGTGATGGTTTCGTATTTTTCACTGAGTTTATACGATGCATACAAATTGAGGGATCAATCCCCTTCAAATCAGCGACATTCCATCCAATTGTTTCTTTATGGTTCGATAACACTTGAATTAATTATTCTTCTTGTTTTGTTGTAAGATATGAAGAAATAATTATGAGAAGAGTATTGTCAAGACTTAAGAAATCATATTTGAGTTGTTTAGGTAATTATTTAAAATATAATTTTGGTGGAGAAGTAAGTGACGGAATAGGTGGAGTACTTGAAATGAGAGGTAATGGCTCATGTGGTAGTTTCCAAGATTCACCGCATAATGTGGTTTCTATACTTGTGATGCCTTTGATATTAGATTGTAAATTATCATCTTTGTTTATATCATCATCCTTTATCTCCTTCATTACTATCTCTAAATTGTCTTTTGCTAAAATCTCTTATGCCACTTCTTTTAGTAACTCGTCTATTTCATCAAGTTTAAAACAAACAGTTTTTTTTGGAAGTTGGCTATTAGTATTGAACACATTTAATCTTAATTTCATATTCCCAAATGATCTATCCATAACTCCCATTCTACAATTAATGCAGGCGTTAGCTGTTATTAAGAATGGTAGTCTTAAAATTACGGGTATATGTTCCTTTGGATTATGAACCGGTTCCGTGACTAGAATTATAAAATCGACACGAAAATAAAATTTATCTACTTGAACTATCATATCTTCAACTATCCCTCTCGGTAGTTTGGTTGATCTATCAGCTAATTGAAGCACAACCGTAGTGGGATTTAATTCTCTCAATCCCAATTGTTGGTAAACTAAATAAGGTAAGATATTGACACTAGCACCTAAATCGAGGAGAGCCCGACCTACTTTTTGATCTCCAATTAGGAATGATATTGTCGGCGCTCTTGGATCTTTATATTTGGGTGGTGTATCACTTAACAATAATGAACTCACTTGTTCAATCAACATTATCTTTTTAGGCAACTTAGCTATACTTTTACGCTTTTGTGTACATAATTTTTTTAAGAATTTAGCGTAAGGTGGGATTTGAGATATGACATCTAACAAGGGCAAGTTGATTTTTACTTGTCTAAGTACTTCTAAGATTTCTTTATTTTTCTCAGCTTGTTTGCCATAATAATTTGAACCACAAAGATGTTGAGGGAATTGTTATTTTGCCTCATACTCCTTCTCCATTGATTTTTCAGGTATTTCTTTGATTGATTCATCTTCTGTTGGATGTGATGTATTTACTTGAACAGTTTCATGGGTCGGTTCTTGTAAAGTTCCTAACTCAATCATGTGTTGCCCTTTAGAATTCATCACTGATTGACTCGATAATTTAACATCTTCTATTTATTAAGATTGTTAGCTACTTGATCCATACGCGTTTCTAATTTTGAAATAGCTTGAGAATGTGCATGTAACAATTGAGTATTAGCTTCTAAATTACTAAGGGATGATAAGACTTTATCCTCAAAATTAGATGATCTTGGGTGTTGCATAGTATTTGTTAAATTTGAATAGATCACTCGCAACAAATTTGGGGGAGATACGTGCATTACAATGCAAGCAACCGAAATTACACTTCAAGGGTGGTAAAAATTTCTTTATTTATTTATTATATTCTTAGATCATGAGGACATGGTCTGCTTTAAGTTTGGGGGGAGGAATTAGTTATTAGCTATGTTTTTAAGAGAATGAGAAAAATTAAAATATTGAAAAATTTGAAAAAGGTTATTAAGTTCTTCATTTGATTAAGGTCAAGTATGAGTTAATTTGTGTACATGTTATGACTAGAAAGATATTATGTATGCAATTACCCCACTCATGAGTATGTAATAGTTTGATTAAATTGATTTTTTAAGATGTGGTCCATATGAGTGAATAGATGAGTGAAATTGAAACCGAGAAAGATGGTGTTGACCTATAAGCACATGCACACGTTCGATATGGGACAACTAGTTGATCTTTGACTTTGTAGTTGAAAAAATAACTTTGTAACCATGATAAGCGGAGAAGGGGAGTGTAATGAAGGAGTATTATAAAAAATATATAGTATGGAGAAAAGAAACAAATTAAGAAAAATATAAAAAATAATAATAAAAATACAAAAAGCGATTCTTTGAACTGATGAGCATTAATCCCATGGAAGAAGCTCGGGCCCAGTTGTTTGGGACTTAAAATCCTTGCTGGATTATCCGAAGACTTAGAAAGACAAAAAAGGATAAATATTAAAATACAAATATTATATAGTTGTTGTCATGGCAAAGTTTGACAAATGAAGTAGAAGAAAGATTAGTTAACTATAGAGAATGATCATAGAAACACGGAAGACTATGTGGATCGGCAGTAGAAATTAGCAAGTTTATTTCACAACTGTGGAGGACCACTCTTTTAACTTTAATTTATGAAGATTGTTATTTATGAGTGTATAGGGATAATTTGTATGCATTTTATTCTGACGACATTATAACATTGCATGATTACTGATTATTTGATTTTATGAGCATATGAGAATGAAGAATGAAAGAATTTGTGGGTAATATATATTTAACTCTCACGAGACTTTACTCTTCCACTCGGTATTGCCGAGGGGTTTAAAAGGCTTGTTACACGGGCTAAGCGCAATCGTACACCTCCATGAAAGCAAAGGTTAGAAAGTGAATTAGTTTTAGTTTCTTGTACTAAAAAGCACAATCATCATGAATTTTGAAATTTTCGTATTAAATTGATTGCTAAAGGACTAGCAATGTTTCCGTTTGGGGGCTTCATAGGAGCCAAACATTGTACATTTAAGGCTTCTAATTATCAATTATTATGTCTATGATTATCATTATAATAGTGCTTTTATACGGTTTTCGTGTTTAAGACATTTCGGGACATGTCATGTAAAACGTGTTTAATCCGGTGAAATAACGGGATTTGTGACTCAAGGTTATTCGAGACCGAAACCATGGATATAAGACCTATCCATGAATGAAGTGGAATGAATTCGAGAAGAAAAATAGAGTAAAGAAGATGAAACATGAAAGTTCAAAGTGAAGAACTATCAAATATATGGTAGGAGAAAACATGTGCGAACTTACACTTTTGAAGGAAATCGACCAGAGACACGTGCGAACTTGCACACACTTACGCAAGCTTTTGAAGCCACCTAGTACTCGATGGAACCTTCACCGAGTACTCGGTAAGACCAAATACGCCAGCTTTGACTCATCATTTAATATAAGCATTGGTGGGACCCGTTTTGGCTAGACTCAACATGGAATGACTTCTTGGCTATTTTGGACACAATATTAACCATATTAGTGATATTTAAGATTATTCTTCAAGGATTACAACTACAACACCTTGACTTGACGAGGAAGCAATCTGTTTACCAAATAAAGACACCTCTCTTTTTATAAAAGAGAGGGGTCTCCCCTACAATGAGGAGGCTCTCGTGTGTTGAATTAAAGGAAGTTTTGGAGCATATATTGAAGAGCATAGAAGAATATCAACTATGGCGGGCGTGTCTTCATCAACAATGAAGACATCCACAACTATGAATAACTAGATCGGTATCTAGGGTTTTGTAAAAAAAATCCTAGCCATGTAATGTAGACTTTTTCTTATTTTAATTGTATAAGGGGAAACTGAAGGACACGGATGTGATGATTGTGTAGATGAGTGATTACGTTTGATTGTATATAAGACTTTTCATTTATTCTATGTCTTGTCTTAGTTTGAATGAATGTTTTATCTTGCACAATCATAATTATTCAATATAAGCTAGAACTAGGATGCTTAACACATGATTTTCTACACAATTGTGATAATTAACATGCAATCTAGGTATAGAAAAGCCATGCTAAGAAAAGATAATATAGACATGCTTTTAATTTATGTTATTAGGAGTAGTTTAGAGTAGATATATGCACTAGTTATACTTGTTCAAAGAGATGGGTTGTAGCTATGTGGGATGAATTGTTCCTTTTTTGGGATTAGGGTTTTTCAATGCTTGCGATCCTATATTTGATTCACATATGATGGACCGTCCTTTACAATTAAATAATTATGAGGTTAGTGATGAAGTAAGAAATATCGTAGATCTTTATCTTTATTGTTTTCAACACAAAAACAAAAATCTATCTTTAGTTTTTTGTTATTTTATTTCTTGTCAAAATTAGTTAAAACAAAACAAACAAACAAATCATCTTTTATAATTTAGTTACAATAATTACAGACAAAGTTGTGAATTCATTAGTCTTTGTGGATACAATATACCTTGTCTCAACTATACTATATTACAATTGATTCGTACACTTGCAATAGGGAAAAACTATGTCAACTTTAAGGGCTTATTTGCACAACTCATTATCATTATTATTATTTGTTGTCCTAGTATTGTAGGTTAAAACTAACAAGGTTTGGCCACCGATCAATAGTGTAAGTGCGCAGGGTAGTGACGAATGATTTCGAACGACCGGGGACAATCCGAACGATTGGGAACAATCTGAACGATCGGGAATTCCCATGGATCAATCGCTCGATGACGGCCCTTACTTTCCATGTGCTGATACAGAAGGGTACAATAGGTCAAAGATTGAGTGGTCCTCACACAAAGTCAACTTGGAGCCCAAGAAAGTTCATACCATAATTACATCAACTTTTGTGTATAAATATGTGGTCTCACATAAGGAGGAGGCTATCCTGCAATTGTCTTTCAGTTGTCTGATCATTCTAGAACTTCTTTCTCAAGAAGAGTTTTCCCTCTACCATTCAAGATCTAGAAGAACGGTGTAAACCAATCATGGAGGCGATTTCTAGATCTATGATGTTGTCTTCTCCTACCATGAGAGACTAAATCGATATCTAGGGTTTCCAATGACACCCTAGCCGAGTAATGTAGACTTTAATTATTTTTGTTGCAAAGAGGGGAAGCTTGTAAAACCCCGTGTTACTTTCCCTTTTTTTTCGACATTATTTCTGATTTATTTTGAAGTAATGATGTAACTTGTTCATGACATCATGTGTATTCTTGGTACTTACGTATAAATTTTTCCCGTTCATCATTCCGCACTTGGCGAGACGACCTCATGGACTTTCGTTACCGGCTACGTGGATTTGTTGCGACGTTTTTCATTTTGTTGCTGAGGTGGACTTGTGGCGCGTATCGTAACGTACGGCGTTTTGCTTGCCCTATTTATTTGTTTCCTGATGTTTGAAATTGTTGCCTATGTTATTATATTTTTGTGAATTTTGGTGTTAGGTCATTCTAGGAGTTTCGGTGGGCCCAAGACAAAACCAATGGGCCCAATGGTCGGGTTTAGACCAGAAAGTGTCTAAGTTTGAATTTACCAATGTTTTCAATTATATATATTTTAAAGTGATTTTTAAAAATTGTCTTTGAAATCATTTTGTTTTTAAAAAATGAGGTTTGAACTATTATTTTATTGACCGGGACTCACTTTAAAAATGTATGGTTGAAGTAGGACCCGCGAGTGTCCGATTTAAAATTCTTAAATTTTCCTCACCTTTATATTTAAAATAAGGAATTTAGAATTTATTTTAGGAATTTAAAAATTGTTTTTGGAATTTTTGAGCAAAAGAGTATTTTTTTTTTTATAGTTTTTTGCCAAAGAGGACTTGGTGATTTTTTATGGAATTCCCCTAAGTGTGCTACCTATATATGTACAAGGGTTAAAAGTGTCTTTTTACAGATAATGGAAAGGTTGTAGATGTGTAGAGATGTTAAGGGCATTTAAGGAAAGTGTAAAAAAGCTTAATGTCTTTAGTGCCCTTTCTCTTTACTTCATCTCAACATCACCTAAGGGTACTTTTGTCTTTTGGAAGAGATATATTCTCAAGACATTTCTAGAACCATTGGTGGCATGATCTTGGCCCTTGAAATTTTGTTGACTTCATCTTAACCCTTGATTAGTGAAGGGTTTATTTGAGATAATGTAGAACTATATATATGAAAATTCTCTACACTATTTTCATTATGCAATACTGATTTTCTTTAAACACTCACACCCCTTATCTTCTCTATAGAGTCGTCCTTTCTGGCTTTCTCCTTTATCACCATTGTCTTCATTTTCCTCATCTTTCCATTGAGATTTGAAGGTTGTTTTGAACTAAAAAGTTCATCCTTGTACTCTCGCTTATGTTTTGACATCTCATTTGGGTAAGCTTTCTTCTGATTTAGGGTTTTTCACTTTTAAACCCTAGCCTTATGATCTCTTGAAGCTCATACTCGGTCACTGCCAACTCACCTTGAATCAAATCATTGAAGTGGTGGAAGGAATCGATCCAAGAAAAGTGTGCGAAACTTCGCACAAGTGATTGCCTTGATATCCCTCATATTACCAACCGATTTCCACCAACTACCGGCATCACTAGTAAGCCGATAAGAAGCGATTATGACCCTCACGTAATCCTCAATCACCCTCAACACAAAGAACCCAATGGTAACATTTTTTAGCCAATCATCCGCCACCAACGAATCTGGACTACCCACGAAGGTAGTTATGTCCAACCTCAAAAAATCACGGAGAGCCTTATGAGCATGCGAACTCTCGTCCTCCACACCACATCCATGAGGAGCTTCTGCAATAGCCACCGCTAGAGCACGAACAAAGCGGTCACCATCCATAAAAAGAGATGTTGGCACACCCTCCTCAACATTGGGAAGTGTGGGCACATTCTTGTCAATGATTGGAGGCACTTATCCCGGAGCATCACCCACTTGAATATTGCCAATGATATCTCAATCCAATATGTATATATGATCAAAAGAGTGAGAGGTGTCTTGCAGAAAAAGCTAGAAATTTCATATTCGGGCAAAAATCCTATTTTGACCTAGATTGATCCGTTTTGACCCAGATGACTTTGAGTTCGACCCCAACACCTAAATGCACATGTATATGCCATATTATACATTATATTGAAGTTTATGATCAATTTTTAAGGAAAGTCACTCCAAAGGGGAATCCTAGTCCAAGCGGGACAAGTCTATTGCAACTAGGATTTCCCTCGGCTTTACCTATATATACCAAGGTTTGGACAAGATCTAAGGGACTTCTCTTTACATAATTTTAATTTTTCGATTCACATAATTTCCAGAGGAATTTCTTTGGAGATACATATCATCCAGAGGATGGAGCCATTCAAGACCTAGAGATCCGAAGAATTAGATCATGGAGGGCATTTCTATATCAACGATGCAGTCTCCTTCTACCATGAGCAACTAAATCAATATCTAGGGTTTTCTAGCAAAACCCTAGCCAACTAATGTAGTTCTTTTATTTGTTTACACTTGTAACGAGCGGAAGTTGTGACAATATTGTGATGATTGATTGTAGATGTGTGATCATTTTTATTCTTGCCACGAGATCTTATATTCGTTATTAATTCTTGTCTTAGGTTGAATGAATATATTTTCTTAACCAATCATGTTATCATAAACATAGCGTGATTGTTTATATAATGGTCCTAAACACTCGAAACCCTAGGTTTACACAGGCCATGTCTCAGCGAGGTATCATAGAAATTCTCTAGTTTAATTTCATGCATCAGGAGTAGATTAGATTAAAGTAAATAGTATGCATTAGATATTCTCTATCCGTAGTGACAAGGTATACTGAAAACCATGAACGGAATTAGCGGAGCAGTGATGATTGCGTCATTGGACCACTTGTGAGTTTTAGTGTGGCTTAATTTTATGCATAATCTTAGCTTTATTTTCTATCCATATTTAGTTTTTTTTAAAAAAACAAATTTGTAGTTTTCGTGAAAACTGTCAGAAAGTCCGATTTTCGCAAAACATGAGAGAATTTTTAGTGTAAAATGGACAATAAACAAAACTTAATGTAAACAATGAGCAAAGTTGATTTTACGGCAAAAAACATCGTTTAGGATTTCAAAATCCCGATTTTACGCTTGTGAGGAAAAAAACAATGTATAATGGTTATACCAATTCGGTGAGTGTTCCATATTATGATTCATACAACCCGAATTAGAGAAATCATCCCAATTTTCAATACCAACAATCAGGTGTACGAAATTCATATCAAAGCTTTAATGAGGGTCAACGATATTTTGATTATGGATTAGGGTATCGGTCGTATAGTCAATATTATTATCGTCAACCATCGAATCAATTCCAATTTGAATAGTCAAGTGCATATTCGTGTCCGAAACCATTATTTTTTGCACATAAATACTTAGAAAAATTGAGTGAAATAAGAGCAAGAGCAACCACCTATTCGGAGCCATTGTCTTCTAGAGAAAAATTCATAGCATCTTTAAGCAAAATCAAAACAATCCCTCAAAATTGTGAGGAGATCACATAGAACAGAGACAATTCATACTTTTTGAACATTGAAAATTGTCAATCAAGTTTCAATAGAAGTTACCAACCATTTAGTACTCTGGATTTTCAGCCCAATAATACCTAATTTTTCCAACTTTCCAACCAAAATCCACTAGTTCCAAAATCAAAATTTGATGCTTAGATCAACTGGTAATGGAGATAAACTGATCAGCACCTTGAGAGAGATTGAAAATCAAGTGAACTATAATTTTCAAGTCAAGACTAGGTTCGTGATAGGTGTCAATTATTATACATTTTGACCCCTTAATTCACTATTGATTACGTCATTTGATTCCATTATTTGGTATTTTTATGTTGTTTGCGTGTTAAGTCACGTTTCAGGAGCTTAAAGAAGAAATGAAGCTAATTTCGGTGAATTAACTGAAAAACATGTTTTTTCTATTCAAAGAGGAGAGTCAAAGAGGTAGATCGAGACAAAAATAGCTTCCGGAGGGCAAAAATGGCATTTTTAGAAGTTGTCATCAATAGCAAAAAGTAAAGAGGGTTTAAGGCTATTATTATGGTGCATTCACAGAGAAAAGTGGTTTTGAAAATACATTTTTATGCTTGGACCTACGCTTGGGATGTACGCTTGGACCTACGCTTGAAGCGTAGGCTAGGTATGCTTGAAGCGTATTTGTGACAAGGTTTTGTGATTTTTGATGGATTTTGCGTGTTCTACCCTCGATTCGATTCAAAGATGTGCTTGTGACTCTAGACCTCTGTATACATGTATATACACTTATATATATCAGAAGTTAGGGTTTACATGTGGTTTAGAGTGAAAAGACTAAAAAAGATCTCTCTACACCATTGGCTATTTATAGACGATCATATATCTCTATTAGGGGTTTTGTTGGTTCTAGAGGTTCTCAAGTTCTGGTTGTTCAGTCATTGAAGGTTGGTTCAGAGAGGTTCATTCATTCAGACTTATTGTTGTTGAGAGCTATATTCAAACCTAGAGATCCATAGAAGAAGACCATGGAGAGCGTTTCTACATCAACGATGCAGTCACCTCCCACCATGGCAAACTAACTTGGTATCTAGGGTTTTCTAGCAAAATCCTAACCAAGTAATGTACTTCTTTCATTGTTTTCAATTGTAACGAGGGTAAACTATTGACCATATTATGATGATTGTAGTAGGTAAGAGACCGTACAAATTTTGAATATAAAATTATATGTTTGCAATAAATTCTTGTCTTAGATGGAATGAATGTATTACTTTACACAAATATGATTATTCACTATGGGCTGAAAGTCGTATGCTTAATTATTATTTTCTACACAATGGTGGTAATGAAAGTTGAAACCCTAGGTTGACATACGCTATGCCTTGGCGATTTAATGTAAACATGCTTTAGTTTATTTTCATGCATTAGGAGTAGATTAGAGTAATATAATTGACATGTACTAGTTAGATCAATCTTGAGATGGGTTGTCGCAATTTGGTTGGATGTACTCCTTTTTGGGGTCGTATTTAGCTATTTGCGGTACGACCTGATTCATAGTTATGGATCGCCCTTTTACAGTTGATACAATGATGAGCTATATTATACAGTTACTGGTGGAGTGATGAAAACCCTAGTTTTTCTCTCTCATTTGATTCACAACCAATCTACTTTGCTTTCTAGATAATTTTAGTTAAGTTAGATAATTTGGTCTTTGACCACTCAAACAAACCAATTTTCAGAAAATATAAATCAGTGTTTTTAAACTATTAAAGTGAACAATCTTAGTCTCTGTGGGATCAATATCCCTTACTCAAGCCATTTCTTATTCTATAATTGATACGTGCACTTGTGTAGGGTGAAACCTAATGTCGTTAAGGTGTCATTTTTAACATAAATGTTTAGCTCACCCTGACGCACACCAAGTTTTTGGCGCCGTTGTTGGGGACTAAGCATTTTTCAATTGCTTTAGTAGTTTATTTGCATTGCGTTATTGTCATTGTAGCTAAACTCAGATTTTTTATGTGATTGACAGGTACGTTGAAGAGCACAAAAAGGGAAAAGCGGAGCATCTAAAGTTGCGTTTGGAACTTTTGTGAGTTTTAGTTGCCTTGATTTTTGCATATTAATTCTTGCTTTATATTCTGTAATTTAGAAATAGTTAATTAAGATTAGATTTTATTTCATAAAATTTCAAAAAGAAAAAAATAGGAGAAAAATATTGTGTGTAGCGTATAACCGATAGATCAACTTGTTTTAATCCTAGTACTGCATTAGTCAAATACGATCCTGAGATTGAAAAGACTCTCTGTCATTTACATCGAGCTATTGAAAATCATTAGTGTCGGTCACAAGAAGGAGCAATGGGTGACCGAAGAGCCAACCCGCCTAGGGCACTAGCGACATCAGTGAAATGATATTACCCACCCGATGCGTATGACTCCTATGTTGATTTTCCGGAGGAAGGAGCGAAGCACTTCGAGATCAAGACGAGTGTGATTAATATGCTTCCAAAAATTTTAGGCCTAGAGGTAGCCTCTACTGTTACGAATGATAATCTGTCCAAAAATGACTTGCGAGTGAGATTATTCCCTTGGTCATTCAAAGAGAGAGATAATAGATGGTACATCAAATTAACAAAATAAATGAAAATTGATTGGGAAGCCCTTAAGAAAGAATTCATAGAAAAGCATTTTCCCATAGGAAATACCTCAGAAGCACAAGGTACAATCATTTGGTTTTAGGAAATGATATTGGGTATTTCTTCTTCCCTTGCTATGATATTGGGTATTTGTGTTTTGTTGAATATTTCTACAGGTGGCTGAAATAAAGTTAGGAGGGAAGGACAAGCATAAAAAGTGTAAATTCTGGAATTATTCTTCAAGGGTAACTATATTATTTCTCATGAGTATGATGGAAAACCATGCAGACATGGTTTAATTTAAGTTTGGTGGGAAGCTATAGTTGGATATAGGAAATAATAGAAAAAACAATTTAAATTTTTTCGAAACTTTTTGGAGAAAATCTTTCTTTTCACGCATGAGTGTTTTGCATTACAGGTTGATTGAGTGTGTGCTTATAATGTATGAGTAGTATGTGATGCGATATTCCCTCTCATGATAGTGATGATTACATTGAGTTATTGAAGTAATGTGGTTTTACATGGGTGAGTTAATTAGTGAAATTGAAACCGGAAAGGAAGATCTTAACCAATAAGCACATGCACACATTCACTATAGGAAATCAGTTGATCTTTAACTATGCAGTCGAAAAAATTAGCTTTTTCCATAATAAAAGGGGAGATGGAATATAGAAAATTTAAAAATTAATTTTAAAAAAAAATGCAACAAGTAGTCTTTTGATATGAGTAATCGGGCCTCCTACCACAAAATAGCAGAGTGTTTGCGTAAAAAAGGGAGAAAGTTAATGAGCATAAATTCCATGGAAGAAGCTCTGGCCCAGTTGGTTGGGACTAAAAATCCTCGTTGGAAAGTCCAGAGCTTAGAAAGATAAAAAGGGGTAAGAGTGGAATGATAGCAAAAATGAGTTTTTCATGAAAAATGACAAAGTTTGATTAATGAGGTAGAAGAAGAAAGATTTGTTTATTGTAGTCGTCTGTTCACAAAAACACGGAAGGTTATCCAGATTGGGAGTAGAGAGTACTGAAGTCATTTACTTTAGTGGGGATCATTCACGACATTAGCTTGAGATAGTTATTGTTCGGTAGTGAGTGAGAGTATTTGCATTCATATTATATTATATATTGTATTTTGACTTGATTAATGAGTGTGTGAATGCATGAATGCGTGATAATGAAGAATGGAGAAGTTGTGGGTAGTATAGCTAACCCTTACAAGACTTAACTCGTCCACTCGGTGTTGCCGAGGGGTTTAAAAGGCTTGTTACACTTGCTAAGTGTAATTGTCTACCCTCACAAAATCAACGAATCAGTGTAGAGTAGTATAGATTAGTTAGAATAAATATCATCACAAGGTAGTTTTCTTGAGTTCATTGTTAAAGGAATACCAATATATAAGTTTGGGGGTGTGATAGATGCTTAATATTGTCCATTTGAAGCCCCATACCTGTTATTGTTACATCTTTTCATTCCATTTTTTGGTATTTTTATGCCGTTTGTGTGTTTAAGTGTGTTTCAAGAACTTTGGTGAATTAACTATTGACATGCTTATTTCTATCAAAGAGGAGAGTATAATAGGTGTTTTCAAGAGAAAAGTGGGTTCCAGATGGTAGAAATGTCATTTTCTCAAGCCGCAACTTTAAGAATTATGACAAGCGAGTTAAGGGGATTCGAGTGGCACAATTATCAAGAAATTTTGGTTCCAAGTATTTTGCCACACCAGACCTACGCCCACAACAACAAAAAGTGGCTAGAAAGTGTCATTTATACGCTCGGAGCAGACGTGTTCTGATTTGGCCTACGCCCCAGGCGTAGGGAACAGTGTTTTCAACACAAATTTCAGCCACATATGGGAGCCATATCTTGGTCAAAATAGGTCCAAATGGGGTGGTTCTTGAGTCTAACATCAAGAGCTTAAAGTCAGCTTGGAAAAACCTAATACATGCCTCCGTTCAATGTGTGTAGCTCTAGATATAATCAAAAGAGTGAGAGGTTTCTTTCAGAAAAAGCTGGAAATTTTAGATTCGGGACAAAATCCTATTTTGACCCGGATGATTTTGAGTTCCACCCAAACGCCTATATTCACGTGTATATGACATATTCTACATTATATTGAAGGGTTTTGATTAGTTTTAAAGAAAGTCACTCCAAAGGGGAATGCTACTCCAAGCGGGACAAGTCTATTGCAACTAGGATTTCCCTCAACTTTGCCTAAATATACCAAGGTCTGGACAAGATCTAAGGGACTTCTTTTCACATAATTTCAGACCTTCAATTCATATAATTTCAGGAGGACTTTCAATGAAGATTTATTTCATCCAAATGAGGGAGTCATTCAAGGCCTAGAGATCCGGAGAAGAAAATCATAGAGGGCGTTTCTACATCAATGATGCAGTGTTCTTTTACCATGAGTAACTAATTCAGTATCTAGGATTTTCAAGCAAAACTCTAGCCATGTAATGTAATTCTTTTATTTGTTTTCAATTGTAACGAGGGGAAGTTCTGACCATATTGTGATGATTGATTGTAGATGTGTGATCGTTTTTATTCTTCACAAAAGATCTGATATTCGTTCTGATAGGTTGGTTTGGTTTCAATGATATCGATAAGCTTCGTCAAAGGCACAATCAAGCATTGAAGCAATGAATAATACAAGTGAAGCACGAAAGTTAGCATAGTGAGGAAAAATGTCTCCTGAAGGGCAAAAATGACATTTTCCGAAGCGGTCACTTCAAGGAAAAAGTATTGTGAGTTCAAGAGGGTCATTATAGTGCAGTTGTGAAGAAAATTTGTGTTAACAAAAATGCTTACGCTTAAACCTACGCTTTCAATTTTAAAGAGTGCCTGGAAAACATATTTTTACGCTTGGACCTATGCTTGGAGGTAGCTGGCCCTACCCTTCAAACTTTTGGGTAAATTTTGCTATGATGTCTGATTTGTCCGTGGGTTGGTTTTATAATTTGTCCATGACTTATATACATCAAAGTGTGTGTTATATACATTATATTCACCAGAATATAGGGTTTAGATGTGAAATTACGAGAAAGGGTCAACTTAGGGTTTAGATCGTCATTGTCTAAAAATACCCAAGTCTACAATAAGAGGAGGCACGTCTTTAAGAATTATCTGTAATTTTTCTACAGCTTCATCTTCTTCCTTTACAGAGATATACATATGGTGAGAGAATATTATTGAGTGACTAGAGATACACAAGTTCTCTCTTGTTATTGGACGTCTTCAATCGTGGGTCTACATAGACGATTTCTATGCACAATTGAATGGTTTAGTTGCTGAAAAATTCACACACCATTTATAGAAATGTGGTTGCATTGATCCGTTGAAGAACGGAGCCGACTGTGTGCAGAGATTGAAGCAGGAGGCTTCGTGGTGATTTTGATATATTGAGAAGCAGAGCCGTCAGAGTATGGAGATCGGAGCGAGAGCTTCATGGAGTGCGAGTGAATTATGGTCTGTGGTATCCATCAGGTACTAATACTGATATCGCATCCTTTTCTGATACTGATTGGGCCGGTAATGTTGATGATAGAAAAGTACAAGTGGAGGGTGTTTTAATGTTAGAAATTGCTTAGTTGCTTAGCATAACTAGAAGAAAAATTGTGTTTCCCTTTCCATTATTAAGGATGAGTATATAGCAGTTGGTAGTTATTGTACTCAGGTTTTGTGGATGCGTCAAATGTTGCAAGATTATGGTTTTTCTCAATGTACAATGACTGTGTTATGTGATAACACGAGTGCAATAAATATTTCTAAAAATCATGTTCAACACTCTAGGACAAAGTATATAGATATTCGACATCATTTCATTCGTGATCTTGTTGAAGATAGTATATTATCTCTAGAGTTTATATCCACATATTCTTAGGTGGCAGATATCTTTATAAACCATTAGATTTTCAAAAGCATGTTAGTCTTAGGAAATCTATTAATATGCTTTCTTTAGAATAGATATCTTCTTATCTTTTATTCTAGGAACACATTGCATTTTTTTCTTAGAATTGATAGGTAATTAAACATTTGTATTATTTTTAATCATGCATGCATTTTATTTTGGAATAAATGATAATGAAATTTTTGAGACTGTTGAGCTTGGCTAGAGTACAAAAGTTGTCATATTTTACTATATTTTCACATTTATTTCTCTCATTATGCATATGCAAAGTAGAGGTATCAGTGTGACCTAAGATTTTTGGATGATCACTGGGCATGATTATTTTATGTTACAAAACTTTAATCTTAGGTGCTAGTTAGTTCGGTAATGATTATAATGTCTGCTGAATCTGTTAATTTTTTATTTAACCCAAAGTGGTATAAAGATTCAAGAGCTATGCTAGATTGGTCTATGCATGAATTTTTTTTTGCATGTGTATGAATGTTGTGGTGATGTTGAAATAAAGGAAACAATGATGATATGTTTAAAATATAAAAATTCAAAAAGTAGTTCTTCAATCTAAGTAACCGGGCCTCTTACCTCAGTAAACATTGAGTGTTCGCGTAAAAAGGGAGAAGACTAATGAGTATAAATCCCATGGAAGAAGCTCGGGCCCAGTTGGTCGAGACTAAAAATCCTTGCTGGAAAGTTCGGAGCTTAGAAAGACAAAAAGGGATATGGTGAAAAAGTTGAAAAGGAGGAAATTCTGTGACAAAGAGAAAATATCTTCTACTTTTGCCTTCTATTTTGGATCTTGGATTGAATTATCATCACGGTTGGTGGGGAGATTATCAGTTTTAGTATGTATTATTTTTATCTTGCCTTAGTGCTTGCACATGAGAAATCTTCATATATATTTATTTGCAAAACTTGCCCTATGTATTCTTGAGTTTACAAGGCATGTGTGCTGATTTTCTTCTATACCGTGTGTATAATGGTCGAGTTAAATCTGAGAATGTGAAGAGTTAATGATTACCTTTGTGTCTCTACTGCCTTGCTCACAGATTTCAAAAAGCAAAAATATTTTATTTTAATTTTTTTCATGACATTTTGCATTCATGCATTAGTAGTAGGGTCATGCACAGTAGAGATTTCTATTATCCTGAGAATTTGGATATGATATAATAAGGGTTTTGTATCTTAGTGTTTTTCCTTGAGTAGTTCCTTGTATCTCTCTACATTGTTTCCATGACATATACTCTATTTGCTTGACATTTCAGTGACAAAGGGGGGAGAAGTATTAAGTAAGGGGGAAAGATTGTGTGGTTAAGATTGTTTGATTTAGAGGGGAAGTATTTCGCAAGGGGGAGTTTATTCTCAGGGGGAGAATGATGATCATTATGTGTGCATTGTTGGCATGATTTTCTGATGATCATTATATTGGTTTATATTTTTTTCCACACGTGCGTTTAATAGTTTGTTTAGTGTTGTGGTGACATGATTGGTCGTAATGAAAGCAAGGTGACAATTTATATCTATATTTGTTAGTGTGTTCAAAGGTATAGATGTTATGTTGTTATTTGTGAGGCTATATTATAAAATATGGTTTTGTCTCATAAATGCCAAGGGGGAGATTGTAAGAACACTTTTGTGTATTTTTTATTTATGCCATGTTCTAGACAATAACCATGTTGAATGTTAGATAACTTGGCTTGGTTTCAATGATATCGATAAGCTTCGTCAAAGGCAGAATCAAGCATTGAAGTAATGAAGAATACAAGTGAAGCACGAAAATGAGCATATTGAGGAAAAATATCTCCTGAAGGGCGAAAATGACATTTTTCGAAGCCGTCACTTCAAGTAAAATGTATCATGGGTTCAAGAGGGTCATTTTGGCACAATTGTGTAGAAAAGTGGTTTTTAGATAAATGCCTATGCTTAAGCCTATGTTTTCGGTTTCAAAAACTAGCTGGAAAACACATTTTTACGCTTGGAAGAACACTTGGTCCTACGCTTGAAATGTATCTGCGGCAAAAGTTTGGGTAAATTTTACTACGTCGCCTAATTTGTCCATCGGTTGGTTTTGTGATTTGTCCATGACTTATATACATAAAAGTGCGTGCTATATACATTATATTCACCAGAATATAGGGTTTGGATATGAAATTCCGAGACAGGGCAAACTTAGGGCTTCAATCATCATTGTCTATAAATACCCAAGTCTACAACAAGAGGAGACACGTGTTTAAGAATTCTCTGTAATTTTCTACAACTTCATCTACTTTTTCTACAGTGATATACATATGATGAGAGAATATTATTGAGTGATTAGAGATACACAAGTTCTCTCTGGTTATTGGACGTTTTCAATTGTGCATCTACATCGACAATTTCTATGCACGATTGAATCGTTTAGTTGCTAAAAAATTCACACACTGTTGATAGCAACGTGGTTGTGTTGATCCGTTGAAGAACGGAGTCGTCTGTGTGCGAAGATCAAAGTAGGAGGCTTCGTGGTGATTTTAATCTGTTGAGAAGCAGAGCCCTCACAGTACGGAGATTGGAGCGAGAGTTTCGTGGAGTGCAAGTGAATCTAAACTTTTAGACGTCGAGTCAAGAACAATAAATTACAGTGATTATAAGTTATATTTTCATAAAGTCTGTACAAATTCTATGATTCATAGTGCATTGATACCCGAGCATATCCGTGGTTTTTACTTGGAGTCTTTCCAAGGTTTTCCACGTAAAAATATTTTCCTTCTCATGATTTAAATTTCTGTACTTATATTTATATTTGATTGATTAATCTATTTTTGAGAATTGAATTGAAAATTAGGGTTTCTGACTAATTAAAATTGAATTTCCGCTAAATAATTTTAATTGATCATAAAATCAACAAAAAGCCTATTTACCCCCTCTAGGCTATTTTCACTATCGTCTAGGTAATTTCACATTCTTAATTCTTGTCTTATATTGAATGAATATATTTTCCTAACCAATCATGTTTATCATAAACATAGCGTGATTTTCTACACAATCGTGTTTAACACTCGAAACCCTGGTTTTACACAGGTCATGCCTCGGCGAGGTATCATAGACATGCTCAAGTTTAATTTCATGCATTAGGAGTAGATTAGAGTAAAGTAAATAGCATGCACTAGATAAACTCTCTTCGGAGAGGGTTGACGGTATCCTTTTGGAGGTTATATTTGACTATTTACGGTACAACCTGATTCACAATTATAGATTTCTCTCTTACAATTGAGTAAGTAGATAGCTATGTTATGCGATTGGTGGTGGAGCGATGAAAATCCTAGTTTTTCTCTATATTGTTCTTGTCTTAATCTATCTTTACTTGTTTTATTAGTTAACTAGTTCAAAAATCAAAACCAACAAACTATACCTTTATCGCAATTTAAGAGTATTCTTTTACAAGAATTCAGAATACGGCTTAGTCTATGTTGGATCGATAACCCTTCTCAAGCTGAATTGTACTACAATACGATTCGTATACTTGTGATAGGTAAAACCTAAGCTATCGTAAGGGGCTATTCTTAATTATTTTTTTTGTCACCCTTAGACATAAATCAATGTCACTTGTTTATGACGTCTTATTTATCCTTGGTATTTCGTAAGCGTAAATGTTTCATATTCACATTTTTATTCGACTTTACGAATTTACGATTTATCCTTAACCACTTCACGAACTTTCTTATTGTCGACTACGCTATTTTGTTTCAACATTTAGAGATTGGTCCTTTGATGGGTGGTGACACGTTTTATTTGTCCGACGTTTAAGGTTCCGACTTGATTATTTCGATTACGGCATCTAGTGCTTTTAGGGATTCAACGTGAAGTTCATGGTTTTACTTGCTTTGTTTAATTGTTCCATTCTATTAGTGCTTGTTTACCTTTTATATATGTCTCCGTGACTGTGTTTATATCTACGTGATACTTGTTAGTAGATTTAATTGGGTAGATGTTTGTATTTACTTTTCTTGGAGTTTCGATAGGATCGTACTTGTTTGGTGTCCCGATGATTGGATTTTAAACCCCAAGCTATTTATATCAGTTTAAATTGTCTATTAGGCCTTCCGTATATTTTTCAGGCTCGCGTGATTTTATGTAGGGGTTCCCGGTATTTTTTGAGATATATTGTATATATATATATTTAAATTAGAATTATATATATATGGATATTTAATAAATGAATTATGAGATAATTA